>MCFG01000615.1:7500-23185 GCA_002104895.1 Anaeromyces robustus | reverse complement strand
TGCCCAGTTTACTTCAAAATTTTGGACTTCAGTTTGCAACTCCCTTAACATTTCGATGAAACTCTCTTCACCATTTCACCACCAGACTAATGGCCTAACGGAGAGGGTGAACTCCGTTATCGAACAGTACCTTAGATGCTATTCAAATTTCAAAGGAACCGATTGGAGCAACTATTTATATCTCGCAGAATTTTGTTATAACAACACAATACAAGAATCCTTAAAAGAATCCCCATTCTATGCCAATTATGGATATAACCCAAGATTTTCTCCAGCAATCCCCAGTACTTCAGATGTTCCGCGTGCAGACCAATTTACAAAAGATTTGTCTGAATTATTCAAGAAATTAAAAGAAAATCTAAAACAAGCAGTTAAAAAACAAGAAATTTTTGCGAATAAACATCGTATAAAGGCTCCAGAATATAAAATTAATGACAAAGTTTGGATTAATAGTTCATTAATAATTCGAAACAAAAATAAAAAGCTTAAACCAAGAAAATTGGGACCGTTTAGGATTATTGAAAAAGTATCCCCAGTTTCTTATAAAATTGAACTACCAAAAACCCTTAGAATTCATCCAATTATTCATGTATCTGAACTTGAACCTTACTTCGAAGACAAATTCAAAAGGAAGCAAGCACCCCCACCACCAATAATTGTGAATGAAGAAGAGGAATATGAAGTCGAAGAAATTCTGGATAAAAGAAAGCATTACGGAAAAATACAATACTTAATAAAATGGAAAGGTTATCCTTTATCAGAAGCTTCTTGGGAGCCAGAAACAAATTTGAATTGTCCAGAATTACTTAAAAATTTCAATAAAACAAATTAAAGAACTTAGATTCTGAACGAATTTATCTAATACTTTATTAATATCAAACTAAATTTATTACTTAGTTAAAAAACTAAAATTTATCAATACTTATTAATATCAAACCTATATTAGTTATAAAATTAAAATTTATTAATATTACTTAGTCAAATAATTACTTTATTAATATCAAACTTATAAAATTAAAACTTATTAATATTCTTATGAAATAAAAAATTTTTATTAATATCATGTAAACCTTATTAATATTCATGTATCTTTATTAATATCAAATTATCTTATTTTTACACCTATATAGTATAGTTTAAAATTTAAAAATTTTCTTAGTATAGTTTAGCCTAGCTTTAAGATTCGTCTGGTATCCGAATCCTGAAGGAGGACCATGTAACGAATCTCACAATTAATAAAATAGTAACCATGGTCTAGTGGTTAGTCACTATGACCATCTGGGCGAACACTCTGGGTTCGACTCACACTTGTTACAAACTTTATAAAAATTTTATTTTTTAAATTTTTATTATGAATTTCTGTATTTTATTTCTGTATTTTTATTTCTGTATTTTACGTAGAAATTAATAGAATACAATCAAAAATTTTAAGACAACTTTTATATTAAATTTTTCTAAATTTTTCCATAAGATTTTAATCAAAAGTTTCTAGAAATTTTAAACAACTTTTTACGAAGAAAACTATTTTTCCGTAAAAAGTATAAATAGGTGTAAAATTTTTAAATGATTAATTCTTCGCGATTTTATTAATTAATTATAAGTAATTCAGAATATTACAAAATTAATTAATAAATAAATAAATTTTTACTTTTAATAAATCTAATAAAACAAGTTCTTATAAAACCAATCTTCTTTTCTGATTTACTTTCTGTGTAGACCTGTTGGGTCTATCAAAATAATTGTGTAAAATAATTTACTTATTTTTTACAATTTATTACAATCAAAATAATTGTGTAAAATAATTTACTTATTTTTTACAATTTATTACAATTAATATCAATTTATATTTTATTATTAATATCAACTTAAATTTATTATAATATTTATAAAAATAATAATTAAATAAATAATAATTAAAATGTATTTTATTAAAATGTATTAAATGTAATAATTAAAGAAAAATCACTCATAGCATAGTATAAATTTTTTTAGTACAATTTAATGATTCGTCTGGTATCCGAATCCTGGAGGAGGACCATGTAACGAATCATGAAAATGAGTAACCTGTCTTAGTGGTTAGTAACTAAGACTATGGTTCGAACTTCTCGAGTTCGAAACCTCTTAATTCCAATTTATTATATTTTTATTACTTTTATTTTACCATAAATTTTACCAAGCAAAATTATTCTGATTGGTTAAATTTTGGTCATTAAAAAATTTTTTAAAAATTTTTTCAAATTTTTTCTATAAATACGAGTGAATTTCTCTTTAAAAAATTTTTAATTATTCGAGTTTTTATTAATAAAATAAATTATTATTTTAACACTAACTTGTTAAGTTAAAATCATGTGTTTTTAATAATAAATTTATAATTAATAAAGAGTTCAAATTTTATTTTATTTTTTTAAAGGGTTAAGTGTTTTGTTTAAAAATATTTTTATTGTTAAAGACACATATCTTTACACCTAGAAAAAATTCTTGTAATAATCCTGTTAATCTTAGTACAAATTCTTGTAATCCTGTTAACTCTAGTAATTCTCCTTGTAACCCTGTTAATCTTAGTAACGATTCTTTTAATAATAATTCTTGTAATAATCTGAAATCTGGTAATCAATCTGTTTCCTCTGGCAATCCTAATTCTTGCTCAAAATCAAATTCTTCAAATCAACCTATTCAAAATATTAATTTTTCAAAACCCAATAATCCAATCTTTTCGAAGGAGAGTGTGAATGATAAGAACAAATCAAATTCAAATTTTTATTCAAAATCAAATAAATATTCTACATGTCAAAATTTTTTCTTAGAATATTCAAAAGAAATTATTAACAACTCTTCATACTTTGCAATCTGTAATTCAAAATCAATTAAATACAAAAGAAAACAAAACAACAAATTCAAAGAATTTAAAGTTGATGCATACCTCCCTTATGAAGATAAACCACCTGAAAATTTACCCTGTTATTTTGTTAAAAACAAATCAAAATGAAAAAGAAAAACTTAAATAATGAATCTCAACTATTAAACCTATTTTATCAATATTTTTATCAAACTTAGTATTATTATTAGTTTAAATCTTAGTTTAGTTTAGCTTAGTTTAGCTTATTATTATTATTAATATCATGTAAACTTTATTAATATTCATGTATTTTATTAATATTTATGTATTTTTATTAATATCAAATTATTTTATTTTACACCTATATAGTATAGTTTAAATATAGTCAAAACTTTTCTTAGTATAGTTTAGCCTAGTCTTAAGATTCGTCTGGTATCCGAATCCTGAAGGAGGACCATGTAACGAATCTCTCAATTAGTAAAATAGTAACCATGGTCTAGTGGTTAGTAACTATGACCATCTGGGCGAACACTCTGGGTTCGACTCACACCTTGTTCCAAATTTTATAAAAATTTTATTTTAAATTTATTTATTATAAATTTCTGTATTTTATTCTGTATTTGTTTCTGTATTTTATTTCTGTATTTCTTTATAGAATTACATGAAATAGAATTAGAAACTTTAAGAAAAAATTATATAATATTTCTTTATTTTTCTATGAGATTCATTTTATAACAAAATATCTTAGTTTCTAGTAATTTTTATTATTTTTTATGAACTTTTATTTTTAAAACTATTTTTCCGCAAAAAGTATAAATAGGTGTAAAATCTTTAGTTAAAATATTTTTCTTTGTGCTTTTATTCTTTTATAACTTTATATATATTAGTAATAATTAATTCATAAGTAGTTTGAAATACTACAAAGATTAGTTATTATTAATTTTTAATAATTAATAAAACTAAATTCTAATAAAACATATTTTAAATAAAAATAAAATAAAACTTAAAACTAAATCTTACTAATATATATATCTCGACACCGACCTTTCAGGTTAACAAAGGAAAGGTGTTCTGATATTGCAATAAGTATCTTTTATTTTAAATTTTATTTTGTTTGTGTTTACTTCAGATTTTGGTGTCAATTGTAATATTGGAACTACCGTTCCGTTACACCAAATTATGCTTATTATCCATATTATCCAAATTATTTTAATCCAACAATTTATGAAAATAATTTACAAAATAAAAATAATTCATTTGATGAATATTTTGATTACAATAAATACTATAATGTAAATTCAAAAAATCAACTTGATAAAAATAAAAGTGATAATATTAATAACTTAGAAAATAATTCCATTAACAATTTAAATAATTTAAATCAAAACATTCAACAACAAAATTTAAAGAAAAACAATACTGAAAATATATTAAATAAAGAAAATAATATTGAATTAAATAAAAATAAAAACAACAACGAAAATTTAAATAATAATATTGAATTAAATAAAAATAAAAACAATAATGAAAATTCAAATAATAATATTAATAGAATAAATATGGAAAACAATAGTAAAGTTTTAAATAATAAAATTTTAAATAACAATGAAAACAATAATAATTTAAACAAAAATTTAAATAATAATAATTTAAATAATAATTATTTAACAAATAATAACAATAATTTAAATAATAAAAGTATTAATTTAAATAATAATTATGAATCAAATAAAAATAATACAAATAAAATAAACAACTCAAATAATAATTATTTAAATAACAACAACAATAAACTAAATGATAATATCACTAGAAATGATAACAAAGAAAAAATATATAATGTAAAAAAGAGAAAGAATATAGACGAAATAACAAATGACATTAAAAAATCAAGATATGTAAGTAATTTAGTAGTAGTTTTTGATAGTGAAATATCACCTCCTAACAATTTTAAAGAAATATTTAAGAGAAAAGATAAAAACAAATGGTTGGAAGCAATAGATGTGGAATTAAATAACTTAAAAGAAAAAGAAGTTTACGAAATCATAGACAACATTCCAGAAGGTAAAAATATAATTTCTACTAGGTGGGTTTTCACTTACAAGAAAAATGACAAGGGGGAGATTATAAAGTACAAAGCAAGACTGGTTGCAAGAGGATTTTCACAAATTTATCTTATAGATTATATTGAAACTTTTTCACCTACTTTACAACAAGATTCATTAAGAATTATAATTTGTATTTCATTATATTATAATTTTGATATTTATCAACTAGATATAAAAGCAGCATATTTGAATGCTGAACTTGAAGATGACATATACTTAGAAATTCCTGAAGGTGTAGAGAATAATAAGAATAAATTTTGGAAATTAAAAAAGGCATTGTATGGTTTAAAACAAGCTGGAAGAATGTGGAATAATAAATTAGATAGTATATTAACAAAATTGGAATTTATAAGATTAAAAAATGAACCATGTATATATATAAAATTAAATAATGAAAACAAAATAATTTGCATTATTGCAGTTTATGTGGATGATATTTTAATTTGTGGTAATATAAATAATATTAATAAAATTAAATTACAATTAAAAAATGAATTAGATTTAACTGATATTGGTTTAGTAGATTTCATAATTGGAATAAAATTTATAAAATGTGAAAATGGTTATATTTTGCATCAATTATTATATTTAGAAAAAATCTTAGAAAAATTTAATATTAAAGAAAATAATAAATCATCAAATATGATTTATATAGAAGACGAAAATAAAAGAAATGAAAAATTTGATTCAAAATTATATATGCAAGCCGTGGGCAGCTTATTATACTTAGCCATGGGTACCAGGCCAGATATTTTATTTGCTGTTAGTAAAGCTTCCAGAAAGAATAAAAATCCTACCTATGAAGACTGGTATAATGTATTAAAAATTTTTAAATATTTAAATGCAAATAAATATTATGGAATAAAATATAATAAAAATATAAATATTAAAGCATTTGTTGATGCTGATTTTGCAGGTGACAAAGAAACATATAGATCCACAAGTGGATTTATAATTACAATGGGTGGAACACCAATAACTTGGTATTCAAAACTACAACACTGTGTTTCAATATCAACAGCAGAAAGTGAATATTATAGCCTAAGTGAATGCGCGTTAAAATGTGTTTGGCTAATTAATTTATTAAATGAATTAAAAATTAACATTAAAAATATTACAATAAATATAGATAATAAAGCAGCAATTTATATAAGCAAAAATGAAACAATAAATATAAAATCAAGACACATAAATATCAGATATCATAAAATTCGCGAACTTATTAAAAACGATATAATAAATTTAAAATATATTAAATCACAATATAATTTGGCGGATACTTTAACCAAATATCAAAACGGAAATTTATTATTTAATTTTAGAAAACAAATTTTATATGAATTAAAGAAATATTAAACTTTAGGGGGAGTGTTAGAAATAAAGTTTAATATATATTAATATATAATAAATATTATAATAAATATTATGTTTATTCTTATATAGTTATAAATATTTAAGTATCATAAAAATATTGTTAATGTATAAATTTATTTTATTAAAATGTACAGAGTGGCGTATTATTACATCACCTGATATATATGATTAATATATGTAAAATTATTATAGATAGTTAATATAAAATGTTTACTAATAATGTAATTATTAATATGTGGGTTCTTAATAAATAAAATATAAAATATTAATTAATCAAATTCTAAGAGAGAGTATAAACAAATTACTCAAAAATATGAATTTGTACATACACTTTTTTATACACTTTTTATATGCCAAGATTATTACAAATTATTCTATATATACATTTCAAATATATATACAATCTAATATAATCAAAAAAAAAAATTTTTTTTTCTTCTATTACAATATTCAAGTGATTTATGTAGATTTTTAATGTTTACAATAATTTTTCTGTTTACTTTATTAATAATTTAAATACAAATATAACCATGGTATCATCTATGTAATAAAATAAAAAATCATACAGATGTTATAGCACTTTAGTATGTTTGTATTTAAAGTATTAAATCAACATGTTCAATAAGATTTCAAAAAAAAAATAATAATAATAATAAATCTGATATAATTTTATTTTTATATAGATAAATCCATCTGAAGCTTTTGTACTTTTTATTTTTTCTAAAAAATGATATAATTTACAGTAGTTAAAAATATATTTTTTATTATACATATCTTTTATTTTTAAAATTTTTATGCATCTTTTTTTATTTATTGCTAGTATTATTATTATTTCTAATTATTAATTACTTATTTATTAATTAATTACTTATTATTATTTATTTATTTATTTATTTATTTATTTATTTATTTATTTATTTATTTATTTATTTATTTATTTATTATTTATTATTTATTATTTATTATTTATCGAATATAAAATTATAAACGAACTTATTAACAGTAAATAAAATATAAAATATATTTAAATAATTTACAAAATTATTTAGATATGTACATAATAATTATTTTATATAAATATGTATTATTTAAAAAAAAAAATTATTATTATTATTATAAATTCAATTAAGAAAATTTTTTTTTAAATGCAAAAAAAAATTTTTTTTATTCCACTGGATTTTTTTTATATTTTTCTATATTTTTGTTTTATTATTATTATTATTATTATTATTATTATTATTATTTTAATTAATTTTAATTACTCTCTTAACAATTTCAAAGCATCACCAGCTAATGAAAATGCTTTTCCATAGATGAAACTTAAAATTTTTGAATAATATTTAACACCAGCAAGAATAATAAAGAATAAAATGGTATTTTCGATTATACGATAATAACGTTTTTGAGATAGTTCTTTATATTTTTGTACAATGATATTATCAGGTTTTTTATTTTCATATGGATTTAATGGTATTTGTTCAACCTTAATTTCTTTTCTCTTTTTAATATTTCTTTTTGTAAGTTTACTTTTATTGGATTCTTGATTATTTTTATTTTCATCAACTTTGCTTTTACTACTTATATCTATTATATCTTCTTTATCTAATTCAAGACTAGAAGTTGATGAATCAGGTAATCTGGATATATCATTCGATTTAGATTTTGGTTTTGCTTTTGATTTTGATTTTGTTTTATCTTTAGTATTAATTTTATGTTTAAGTTCATATTGAAGTTTTTCTCCTGCCATATAACTTTCTAAAAATTCATTATATAAATATTCTTTATCAAAAGTATAAAGGGTAACTACTTGGCTCATATTATCAAAAGTATCTTTTTTATTTCTATCATAAATGCCTTTTTGTTGTTCAATATTCATTTTCATAAGATCTTTGAAAGATTGAAGTCCACCAAAAAGATTTGTAGTTTCACAATAAACATCTATAATTAATTTTTCTTCTTTAGATATAAATGTTCCATAAATTGGATTATTTGGTATACCTGAAACATCTCTTGGACTTTCTGGATATGAGAAAGTTACAACTAAATTCCAGTCACTAACATCTGGATAAGCTAATTTCACTAACGTTAAGAAATAAGAAAATGAAATTAAAGAATCAGCTTTTAATACATAATCATAAACAGTCATTTCTTTTGATCCATTACTACTCTTCTTATAAATAGCTTCATAATTATTATCCTTATAATATTAAATAATTATATAATAAAATAAATAAAATAAATTTAAATAAAATAAATTTAAATAAAATAAATGTAAATAAAATATATATATATATATATTTAATATTTTCTGTAATTAATAATTACTGATAAGATAAACCTTTATTATTTTAATTAATTTTATATTATATATAATTTATTGTATAAAATACATAAAATTATTACTATATATTTACCTTTGATGATAAAAATTCTTTAAGATTTTTGTCCCTCTTATAATCTGAATATTTAGTTTTAACAGCATTTTCTACTGATTTTTTAAAATCATATTTGTCAAAATTTTCTATAAATTTCTTACTATATTCACTATATGGAATAAAAGTTATATCTTTATAATTTTCAATATACCAAGATAAAACATCCTATTTTTTTTTTATTTATTTTTTTTTTTTTTTTTTTTTTTTGTAAGAAATTTATAAAATGAATAAAAATATATAAAAAATAAATAATTAATATTTTTCACTTAAAAAATTAATATATTTATATATATATATACCCATGAACGGCTTTGAACTTCCATTAAAATACCCATAACTCTTTTATTAAAACCACCTAACTTTGAACCATTTTGACATAATTCTGAAGTTTTCATATATAACTTTTTCATTTCAACATCATCAGGTGCTAATTCAAGACCTTTAATAAAACAATTCATAGAATCTAAATATTCACCTTTTTTTAATAAAACCATTCCTAATATTTTTATATATAAAAATAATATTCGAATAATTATATTAATATTATCTCAATATAAATTATGTTCTCAATATAAATTATGTTTATTATAAATTATCAATTTCAATATAATTATAATTATTATCAATATAAATAATGCTTATATCAAGAATTCTATAAATTATAATAATAAATTATTAAGTATAAATACCTTTCTTAAAGTAACCTTTTGGCCATGTTGGATTTAATCTAATACATTCATTAGCATAAAATTCAGCTTCATCCATTTCATCATTTTTATAATGAATAGTACAGATATTACCACAAATAATTTCACTTGTTGGATCAATTTTAAGAGCTTCTTTATATTTTTCCATAGCTTTTTCAGTATCACCTTTTTCAAAGAATTTATTACCTTCCATTCTTATATCTTGTGCTTTACTAACATCCATAGCATTAGCTTGAGCTACTTTTGATGCTGCTTTTTGATATTTATTAAAACTAGCTTCATCCCCTAATTGTCTATAGGCTTTATTTTTATTATTGTTATTATTGTTATAATGATATTAAATAATAATAATAATAATAATAATAATAGCATATGTATATCATTAATACTTTTAAATTTTAATATATAACTTATAATCAAATATATTATTGTATATAGTTTTAAAATAAATTACCCCTAGCAATATGGAAATTAGCAGCTGAATGAGTTGTATAACAACCACTACCACTGACCAATTCTATATATAGTAAATATATCATTATTATTGTTATTGTTGTTGAATTTTTAACATTATTTAAATAAATATTACATTAATATTCTTCAAAATTATAAATTTCAAACTATTAAATTATAACTTTATATTTATTATTTTTATTTTTAGCAACCTTCAGGATAGGGTTGATCCGGGAAATTCAAAACCTCTTTCGCATCATCAATACATTTTTCAAACTATTTAAAAAATATTTATAATAGGATAATTATAATTCCATAATATATATCATATATTATTATATAATATAATAAAAAAAATTAATAAAAGCTATACAATACAATTTTAATTTTAAAAATATATATTCAATAAAAAAAAATAAAATATATATACATATATATTATTATAATTATAATTAACAATTATATATAATTACTTCTTTGAGTTCAAAATAACAAGTACAACGAGAAAGTAACGGTAGTGCTTTTGACATTTGTGGATATAAGGTCATTAATTGTGTAAATGTTTCAGCTGCCGTTTTATACTCTTTTCTAGTAATGGCCTAACATAAACAATATAGTATAAAATAAGGGGGAAAAAGTGAGGTGAATGTTACATTTGTAATAGAAAAAAAAAAATCATAATAATAATATTTTTAGAATTCATAATAAATATTTAATATTAATTATTTAAAAGCTTTTTATCCATATTATTATTTGAATATATTTATTATTTAAATACATTTATATATATATTTTTATAAAAAAAAAAAAAAAAATAAAAAAAAAAAAATAAAGAGGTTTAATAAATTATATCATACGATTTGAGCTCTAGCCAAAATGTTCATTGGAGAATTTTGCTCGTCCATTTTTATTTAATATTTAATATGATATATTTTTTTATTTTTCTAATATCTTTTAATAAGAAATGTAAAACTAAAGTAAATTTCAAATATTAATTCAAATGTCAATTAAAATAATATATATTAAAATTAAAAATATAAAAATATATATTATTTAGCAAAAACAAAATTTGTATGAATATTTATTTATTTATTTATTTATTTATTTATTTATTTATTTATTTATTTATTTATTTATTTATTTATTTATTTATTTATTTATTTATTTATTTATTTATTTATTTATTTATTTATTTATTTATTTATTTATTTATTTATTTATTTATTTATTTATTATATATTATATATATTCAATCTAATAAATATATATATATATATAATCCATTAAAAAGAAAACCATAGAAATATTTATTTAAAATAAATTGAATAAAACTTTTTAATATACCACATTAATCAAATTTCTAAAATATTCTTTAATTAATAAAAACACTAAGTAAAAAATATAAAACAAACAAATAAAACAATCAAATAAATAAAACGGTCAAATATATATATATATATATATATATATAAAACTTTTTCATATAAATTACCATGAATATTTTACACAGTTTATATATATATGTTTAGTTTTTATTTAAATTTGATTATTTATTAATTATTTATTTGTGTGTAACAAACTATTCACATAAATAATTTTATATCTAATTATGTAATGTGTATGATAGTATAAAAAGAAAAATTCATTATTATTATAATATATTAATGATATTTTGTTTTTATTACAATTTTTTTTTTTTTATAATTTATTAATCTTTTTTTTTTTTTTTGTTTTTTTTTTTTTTTTTTGTTTTTTTTTTTTTTTTTTTGCTTTTTTTTTTTTTTTTTTGCTTGGTTTTGTTTTGTTTTTTGTCTTTTGTTATTTTTTTTTCTTATTTATTTTTTGTTTTTAGTTTTTTTGTTCTTTGTTCTTTTTTATATTATTATTATTATTGTTTTTTGTTTTTTTGTTTTATTTTTATTTTTTTTTTCTGTTATATTTTATAGTTTTTTTTTTTTTATTTTTTTTTCTTTTTTTTAAAAAAAATAAAAAAAAAAAAATATAAAATATAAATAAAAGATATTTATTTGTAAAAATAATTAAAAAAAAAAATTACTATATTTAATATTTATTTATATTACTATATTATTTTTATGATATAATTATTATGATTATAAAAATGTTTTATTATGATAATTATTGTTATTATTTATTTCAATTATTATTATTATTATATAATTAAATAAAAAGGGATGATTTATTTTTTTATCTTTTATATATTATTTTAATTTTTTGTTTTTTGTTTTTTGTTTTCTGTTGTTGTTGTTGTTGTTTTCTTTTTAAACTGCTTCAATAGCTCGACTTTCAATTAATAAATCAATATTATAATTATAACTTTTTAGTAAAGCCTCAGCTTGTGCATGAGATTGATGTGTCCTTCTCATAACCCATCTTATTTTTTCCTGATCAACCAAATTTTCAAGATATTTACTACATGGTTCATAACAATGGTTCTTAATTTGTTGATATTTATTTAAATTCATCTTTTTAATAGACAATTTAAAGGAACTACTAACAGGACGATGATCAGAAGCAGTACATTCATGTCTTTGGTAATTTAATTGTTGTATAGTACCACGATATAAAATTCTATCACACCATGATGGAATTCTTTGTTTTTCAGATGTATCATAATGATTAAAACCGATATCATATTTGAAAGTAGGAGCAAAATTGATTTTTCCTTCAATTAATGGATAAAGTGGGAATCCTGTATCAGTAGAATGTATATTATGGAATTGATCCATTTTAATTAATTCATCAAATCTTCCTTCAGTGGCCATTTTTATAATATCTTCTCTAGTTAAATTATTAGTAGGATCAATTCTATAATTCATATCACCAAACCAAAATACATTTTCATAATCCATAATTTGTGAACCATCACCACCATTAACATAACAACATGGTTTATCATGTGGTGGGAATTTAGTTTCATTCATAATTGTAACAACATCATTATTTCTAGCTACAACTTGATCTTGATGAGCTGCTAAATGAGTATTTATAATACAAATAGAGGAATCATCAATTAACATTCTCAAAGCAATAGAACCTTTATTTCCATGATAACCCTTTAAACCAGTTTCTACTGTATCAACATGAATACAGGAAATATGATCCTTTAAAGCTGGTTTAACAAATACAGCTAAGAAAAGACCTACCATTTGAGTACAACTAATATTTTCATATTTTTCATTTTGAGAAGTTAATAAATTATTGGTAATAGCATCTACCCAAATTTGTTGTCGATTATCTAACTTTTCCTTCTTACTCTTCTTTTTTGCTTTTTTGAAGAATGATTTAGCATTAACTGTTTTACTTTCAAGATCAACGATTTCTTGTAAACCAACAACAATAATATCTGGTGATTCAATAATCTTAAACCAATTATCAAAGAATTTCTTGTTAAAATCATCTGTTAATAATTCCTGTGGCTTTGTAGAATCACAATTATAAGTAGTTACAAAAACAGTTAGGTCATATCTTTCTGAATAATACGATTCTTGATCCATAATTAAATTATTAATATAATCTTCAGATAAGAAAGCATCCCAAAAACGAACATCACCTTCATCAGATAAACTTGCAACAACGGAAAGCGATGAATTTCCTACAGAAGTATATGGTGGTACTAAAGCATATGGATTAAATGGATCAAGAACTAATTGATTTACACCTGAATGGAAATGAGCTTCGAAGTCCTTAATTTTCTTCCATGGTTTAACTGATATATCAAAAACACAAATTTTACCTGTCGATAAACCAACCCAAACATGTTTTTCATTAACAGTAAGAATAGATGTGATATTATAATAAGATACACTGAATACTTCTTTTGAAACAACATTCTCAGTATCCCAGATAGTAATTCTACCATCATCATGACCAGTATATATTTCATGAGAATTAAAGCCAGCTTCTGCAATACATGTAATTTTACCCATTAGAACTTTTAAATTAACAGATTTTTTATTAGTGAAATGTGGATAAGGACCCATTACAGTCAATAGTTTTTGATTACAAAGCCAAAGTTTATCATCTAAAACATAAGCATTATCGAACTCAGGTATATCAATACTACATTGAGTTGTTGGTTGATTAGTTAAAGAAAAATTATGATTAGTTACATCTCTTGTCCAAACTGCAAGATTTTTTTCAGAAACAGCCCATATTTTATCATTGCTATAAAACATACCAACGATAGGAGTTGAAGATAATGAATAAGTATGAATAATTCTTGATGTATTATTATCAATTTCATAGATAAAACCCTTATCACATCCAACCCATATAATATTACCTTCATCAATTAAATATTTACCTGGAATAAGTAATATACTTGTAATTTTAATTTTTTCATCAATTGTAACCACATTACTTGGCATTCCAGTCTTTGTATTATAAACTGAAAGATTTGAACTACCAGAGAATAAATATTGATTACAGAATGCAATACATTTTGAATGATGTTTAGTAGATAAATCAATTTTACTATAACCACTAGCATATGGTGGTGCTCTATTAGATTTGGATGCATCAATATTAATAACTGCACGTCTAGTTGCAATTTTATCACCAGAAGGATTAGCTATTGAATTACTAGCATGTATACCATCAATTTGGAATTGATTTGGACGTTCTGGAAGTGGTGGGCGTTCTGGAAGTGGTGGACGTTCTGGAAGTGGTGGAGGTTGTTGAATATTGCTAGTCATAGATACAGTAGTTGCATGCTTAATAGTATTGGCTGTATTGGCTGCATTAGCTGCTGCTAATTTGGAAGCCGGTGATGGTTCTAATACTGGTATACCTTGACGGAAAGAGTGAGGGCTACCTGATATAGTTGATGATTTTGGTATTGGAATAGATTTTAAGGATGGATTTATGTAAGTTTGACTTGGATGAATTCCTTCTGGAGATAAAGTATATTGAGCTGTTGTAAGATGGCCATTACTCATATTATCATTTGATGTTTCATTTTTTGGAACTGTAGCAAACGCTGAAGTACCTTTATCTTTATTATTTATAAGATAATTAGCTCTCATTGATAATTTATTTGTACTATGATTATTAATTAATGGAGAAGTTCCTGTACCATATTCATCACTAGTTACAGATGATGGAGTTGTTTCAACAGGAGAAAATGGATTTATAAGAGCATTGTCTGCATTCTTAGTTTTAGTGATATTTAAATGAAGTTTTTTAAGGTCGTTAGTTAATCCAACAGTTTGCGGATTAACATCACTAAATCGCTTATTATTTGAATTAGTTGTTACACCTACAGCTTTAAAAGTAGGTGAAGCAATACCTGTTGTACCAACACGTGGTGAAGTTCGAAGTGCTAATGGTTTATTTGGAACCACTGGAGAAGGTGGTCTATTTATATTATTATTTGGAATATTATTAGGATTTAATAAATTATTTGTAGTTGGGCTTCCATCATCAGATGGGGAAATTGCTATTTTATTCGAATCTGAAAATGGATTATCTATTTCATTACTTTGTCTATTATTCAAAATATCATTTGTAGTAGATGTTGAGTTATTATTATATGAATTTATTTGTTGTTTTTGAAAACTATTTGGTCCTTGTCTTAATTTTGGAGATAATGGTAATGTATTTTTAACAGATGGTCTTAAAAGAGGTGATTTTAATATATTATTTTGATTATTTAATTGTGCTTGTTTTTCAAAAAAATTTGAACGTTCTTTTATCGAGCCAGTAGGATAATTGACATTTGTTGAATGACAATCTGAAAATGGATTGCTTGGC
>MCFG01000615.1:0-2500 GCA_002104895.1 Anaeromyces robustus | reverse complement strand
ATAATTCATTTTTTAAGATTAAAAAAAAAGAATTTTTTTTTATCCAATCATTTTAAAAGTTTCTTTTTTATTTTTTTTTCTTCTTCTTCTTTACTTCAATTTAAATTTTTTTTTCTTGTTGAAAGTTGCTTTATATGGAAATAATTAATAAGATTATTAGAACTTTTTACTTTTTTTTTTGTTTTTTGTTTTTTGTTTTTTTTCATCTTTTACATATATATAATTTTCTAAAGATTTAAAATTGATTATAATAAAATGTAATGATTATTTATATTATTGTTATTATAATAAATATATATATATATTATATCAATAAATAACAATAATAATAATTAATAATTACAATAAAAGAATAATATATTATTTATATTCTCTAATAATCATAATGATTAACAATGGTAATAGTTATAATAAAAAAAAACATGGTAAAAATTATTAGATTAAAAATAAAAACATATAATTTAATTAATAATATTTCTGGAAAGTTTTCAAAGTAGTTTTTACTATACCAAATTATTTAACATAATTTAACATAAAAATTATATTTTATTATTTTATATATATTTATATATTTATATAAATTTTTTTAAAAAAATAACAAAAAAATAACATTGCTTATACTTTTTATTTTAAAAAAAAAAATGACATTTTTATTAAAAATTTTCATATTTTAAAATTATATTAAAAAAAGTGGCCAAAATACTATAAAATAAAAAAATAAAATTGAATTAATAATAATAATAATTTAATTAAAAAAAAAATTTTTTTTTTTTTAAAAAATAATTAAAAAATAAAATTATAAAAATAATAAAACAATAAAATTAAAAATAATAAAAGAAAATAAAATAAAAAATTAATACTTTTTTTTTTCTTTTTTTTTATAGGTTTTGTTTTTTAGTTAAAATTTATTTATTGATTTTATTTTTATTTTTAATAACAATTTTTAATTAACTTTTTATTTTTTATTTTTTTTTTTTTACTTTTGAGAAGTAAAGTTAACTTTTATGGTATTTTAATTTAACTATAAAAATAAAAATGTTTAAAAAAAATGTTTTTTTATAAAAAAAAAATTAAAATAAAAAAAAAAAGATTATCTGTAAAAAAATTTAAATTTTAAACTTTAATTATTATTAAAATATTCAATACTTTTTTTTTTTTAATTATTTTTTTTTTGTAAATAAGTTTATCTACCTAAAAATAAGAAAAAATAAAGAAAAATAGAAAAAAGAAAAGAAAAGTTATTAATAATTAAAAATAAAACAAAACAAAAATAAAATAAAATAAAATAAAATAAAATAAAATAAAATAAAATAAAATAAAATAAAATAAAATAAAATAAAATAAAATAAAATAAAATAAAATAAAATAAAATAAAATATTTTATTATTTATATTTATATATTCTACAGTAATTATTTTAAAAAATATATATATATTTTATTTTTTATTAATATTGTAGTTAATGATTAATTCAATTTAATTAATTTTTACTTAAAAAAAAAGATTTTATATTTAACTTTTTTTTTTTTTTAAAAGCTTTTACTAAACAATAAATATATATTTATATTTTTAATTATCAATAAATAAATGAATAAATGAATAAATGAATAATAATAAATGATTTGTAAAAATAGTTTTAGCCTTCCATTAATATATTTTAAAAAAAAAAAGTTTAAAACAAAAATAAAATAAGAAAAACTTTAAAAATTTTATTTTTAATTAATGGTACTTTTTTTATATATTTAATTATTATATAATTTATAATTTATTATATTATAATAATATATTAATAAAATATTTATTAACTTTTTTTTTGACTTTTCTATTAGCATTCTATTATTATTAATAATATTATTAATATTATTATATTCTTACTTTTTTATAAATTTTAAATTTTTAAAGCCAACTTTTATAATTATTATTATACTTTATTATTATTTATGATCAATTTTTTTTTTATTTGTTTTTATTTATTTATTTATTTATTTTTACCAATCGATTATGAAAAATAAAGTTTTAAAGATTATATATTATAATATAATAATAATATAATATTTATATATTATTATTATAATATTTCTATTGAAATATTTAAATTTTGATTTAATTTATGTTAAATAATTTAATTTAATTTTAAACAAGTTTTAAATTTTTCTTAAATATTGAATTATTGAATTAGTAATTGGAGGGTTAGATTATAAATCTTAATGATTATTGGATAAAAAATTTTTATAAATTTTTTTTAAACTTTAAATAAAAAAAAGTTTTATATTATTTATCATTAATAATTAATAATTAATAATAATAAAACATTTTTTTTATATTAGAAACTTTAAAAATTATAATTTTTTTTTATATTTTTTATATTTTTTATATTTTTCAATATTTTTATTTTTTTTACTTTAAAATTTTATGTTGGGTACTTTTATTATATAGTGTTAAATGTTACACAAGTGATCTTTTTTTTTTTTACTTTATTTTTTTAAAACTTTTTTCTTTTT
>MCFG01000614.1:0-23428 GCA_002104895.1 Anaeromyces robustus | reverse complement strand
AAAAAAAAAAAAAAATAAATTATTAATTTATTTTTTTATGCTTTTGTAACAAAAAAAAAAAAAATTATTTTATTATTTTTTTTTTGATTTACTCTTATTTATTTATTTATTTATTTATTTATTTATTTATTTATTTATTTATTTATTTATTTTTTTATTTATTTATTTATTTATTTATTTATTTATTAATTTATTTTTTATTTATTTATTTATTTATTTAATAATTTATTTATTTATTTATTTATTTATTTATTTATTATTTATTTATTTATTTATTATTTGTAAAGATTTCATCGATAAAATACTTATATTATTATTATAATGTTATTATATTTTATTACTAAAATAAATAAATAAATAAATATATTTTAATTCTACTTGTAAACTATAAAAAATTCAATTGATACAGAGTATGATATATATTGATTAAATATAAATTTTTTTTTCTATTTTAAAACTTTACATTAATCTATGGCGTATGTTTATATTATTTATTAATAATAAAGTAATTTAAAGGAAAGAAGGGATATTTAATTTAACTAAAAATAATATTAATATTATTTAAAATATTTTTATTATATTGTCATTCTTAATAATAATATATTATAATATAGAAAATATATATACTTGAATATAATAATAAAAATTAAAAAAAAGAAAAAGTGAGATGACTCTTTCTAGTTTTTAATTAAAAAGTATAATATATTATATAATACATTCTATTAAATTATATATTAAATATTATATAAATATAATAAATATATAATAAATATATATAAATATAAAAATTAATATAAAAAAATAAATATATATTTAATAATAAATAAATAAATATATATATATATTTAATAATAAATAAATAAATATATAAATATATAAATAAATAAAAAATAATTAATAAAACCTACAAAATATATTTTACTATAATAAGCAAAATCTTTTAAATTATTAATTATATTTTCTTGTATTTATTATTATTTAAATTATGTATTAAAATACTATAATTATTTTATAAAAATTAATATTTTATATACTGATTTAAAAGTATTATTTAAATCTATAACGTTTAATTTTATTTTGACTTTATTTCCATTTTCACATTAAAAAGGAAATACTATGAAGTAATCGAATTAAATAAAATAAAAAGAACAATAGTAAAAATTAATAGATAAAAATAATTTAACGTTTAATTTTTGTTATATTATAATTGAATATATAACGTTGTTTTACTTTTATATTGTTTCATTTAATTATTTTTATATAATATTGTATTTAATTATTAATTATATATATATGTAATGATATATTATTATATTATATATTATTATTTGTAATTGTAAAAAATAAGGTTTTACTTTACTTTACCAAATTATTAATAAATTAAAAAAATTTTTTTTTTCCTAATTTGTATATATGCTTATTTAAAATATTTACAAAGTCTTAATGAATAATACTAAATAGAATATCCATTATTAAAATATAATACATTAGTTATGATAGTATTAATAATATATAATATATATTAATTTATTAAAATTTTTTATATTAATATTTTATATTAGTATTAATTAATATATGTAAAACATATTCTTATACACATTTACAATATGTTTTTATTTGAATACGACTTAATTTTATTTTTATTATTTATTTTTTTATCGAAACCTCTTTTTTTTATAATTAATTATTATATGTTGTTATTATATGTTATTGTTATTATATGTTGTTGTTATTATATGTTGTTGTTATTATATGTTGTTGTTATTATATGTTGTTGTTATTATTATATGTTATTATTATATGTTGTTGTTATTATATGTTGTTATTATATGTTGTTGTTGTAATTATTAATATTATTTATTATTATTATTATTATTATTATTATTATTATTATTATTATTATTATTATTATTATTATTATTATTATATTAAAATATTTAAGATACATCAAATATAAATTATAATTTTCAATGTTTTTTAACTAATAATTTCAAATTATTAATTTTTATATTATATTATTTCATTTTATATTATATTATATTATATTATATTATATTATATATTAAATAAAGTAATTATACTGGTTTATATTATCTTATTATAATTTTAATTACAGGTTTTATTCAAAAATAATGTATTATTTATAATTATATTTTAATAGTATTTCAAATTAATAAATGATATTTTATATTGAGGCAATATATATTTTAAAAATATTAAATAATAATATAATAATAATAATATAATAATAATAATATAATAATAATAAAATAATAATAATATGATAATAATAATATTATAATAATATGATAATTATAATATTATAATTATAATAAGTATTAAATTAATATAATATTATAAAGTAAGTTGCTAATTGAAATATTAAATATAGATAGTCTCTTTAGAAAATATATTGATAAATTTCGTTTTTATAATTATATCAATTTTTTATTATATTATTATATTATATAATAAAGATATATAATATTTAAATTATATCTATTACATATATATATACAATGTGGGTCATACATTATATATAATACATTACATTTTATTACATTTAAAATACTTTATTTCATTTAATAAATAAACTAAACCAACTATAATACTGCCATAACCCTTTATACAGGGTTAGTTTATTTTTTTAACTTATAGAGTTAATAGTCTTTAAAATAATAAAAGAAATATATTTATTTTTAATTTCTTATAATATTTCATTAATAATAAGTATAAAAAATATAATATTTAAAATACCTTTTTTTTTTATCACGATTTCTTTATTATTTAAAATGTATTTTAATTTCTTATAACATAATTTTAATTATTACATTTAAACCTATTAAAACATTTATTATTATTGTTATTAATTATTTATTTATTTGTTTATTTATTTTATTAATTAATTAATTATTTAATTATTTAATTATTTATTTATTTATTATTTATTTATTTATTATTTATTATTTATTATTTATTATTTATTTATTTATTATTTATTATTTATTATTTATTATTTATTATTTATTTATTTATTTGTTTATTTTTTATTTTATATAATAATTAATCTAACCCTTAATAATTTTTTATACTTTTTTTTTTCTTCTATTAATATAAATATGGATGTTCATTATTAAAGGTTTGTATAATATAAAGTAAGTAATTAAGTAAATATAAACCATTTTAATAAATAAATTATTATAATAAATAAGAAAATAAGTAAATAAAATACTTTAAATACACTACCTTGAATAAACTATTTTAGTAAATATATATATATAAAAAAAAACATCATTTTAGTAGATAAATAAATAAATAAATAAATAAATAAATAAATAAATAAATAAATAAATAAATAAAACAAATAAAAAAATAAATAAATAAATAAATAAATAAATAAATAAAACAAATAAAAAAATAAATAAATAAATAAATAAATAAATAAAATAAGTAAATAAAACAAATAAAAATACTAATTTTTGAACACTTAACACTTAAATTAATTAATAATATAAACAAATTTTATATTTATTTTTTTTTTAAAAATTTTTATTTAATATTTTTTTATTAAAAAAATTTTAATTATTAATTTTATAATGATAGCTATTTAAATATTTTAATAATTTAAATAGCTATTTAATTTTTTTTAAATTAAACTCCTTTAGGAGAATTTGGCATTTCGAAAAAAAAAATTATAAAAAAAAAGTTGCCAAATTTTTTTTTTACCACTTTTATTTATTCCATCTAAAAAAAAAGTGGGAAAAAAAATATGAAAAAGAAAAATAGATTTAAAATCATATTTTTCTTTTTTATAAAGTTTTTCTTATTATTTTATTAATAAAAAAAACTTTTTTTTTTATTTATTTTTATTTTATTTTTATTTTTTTTTATTATTTTTTATTTTTTTTAATTATTTTTTTTTATTTTTATTTTTTTTTTTATTTTTATTTTTTTTTATTAAAAAAAAAAAAAAAAAAACTTTGAATTGAAAACAAAGCCTCATTAACTTTATTTTTCATTTTATTAATAATAAATTTTAAATCAAGAGTTTTGTGAAAAGGAATAACCAAGGTAAGTATAACTATTTGTTTTAGAAATTGCAATTCCTGATAAATAAAAGGTAGAGTCTTCTCTATGAATAAATTTCGACTTTTCATGTTCAACAGCAAATGTGGTACATTTATTAATTCCAAAAGTCGTCATATTGTCCTTAGCGCATTTACCAACTGAGCGAAGAAGTTTATTCATACAAGAACTACTAGGAGTACAAAAAACAATATTATCTGCAAATAGTTCACCACAACAATATTCAGTATCAATTTTCACACTATTATTCAAGCAATCGTTGAAGAAGTCATTGATAGACCGATTAAAATGTATAGGAGATAAAGGATATCCTTGTCAAACTCCTTTAAGTATACTGAATGAATCAGAAAATTGACCATTAACTTTTAACCAAAGCTTTGGAAGATAGATATAGGTTCATCATCCAAGTGGCTCTTTTTTAATTTGGCGATATTTCAAGCTTTTGATTCTTTGAAGACAGTAAATATTACAGTGATATTCGGAACATTGACTTCCTAATTTCAGTAGAAGAGGTAATTTCTGGATCGTCTGCAATTGAAATAAATGAATTAATAAATCAATAAATCAATAAATTTATCAACTAAATCGTCTTTCATTACCTTACAGCGAATTCTATTCCATTTAACAATTTTTCTTTTTTGGGTGAGTAAAATAGAGATCTACCAAATTTTTCTTACTATATACCAATATTGGTTTATGATATTTATGATATATTGAAGAGATTTTTTTTGAATATAATTAAAAAAATGGAAAATATTATTGCTTTTATACTTTAAATTCAAATTAAACAGCAACAATAATAATAATAATAATAATTTATTTATAATAAATAAATAAATAAATATAAATAAATAAATGATTAAATAATTAATTAATAATAAATTTAAATATTACTTTATATTTTTTTTAATTAAATCATATATTTTTTGCTTTTTTTAATGACCAATTTTAAAAACAGTTTTTCCTATTTAATTAATTACCTTTAATACCTTTAATATTGTATATTTTAATTATTTCCTAATTTAATTAACTAATTTATTTTTAATTATTTTGTTAAAAGTATAATTAAATAAAATTATGACTAATATAATTATTAGTGAAAGAAGTAAATATAAGAAAAAAAAATTAATATAAACTTTATTTTTCATTTAATATACAATAGGAAAGGACATATTAATAATAAAATTAAATAAAATGTACGTTTAAGTTTTTTTTTTTTATAAAGAAGTTTTCTTGGCGTATAGATGTAATAACTAAATCTAATTCCATATAATTGATTGAAAAAAAATATATAAATGTTATATATTATACTATAGTATTTATTATTATCGTAGTTTAAATAAATAAATTAATATTAATATATACATCAAAATAAATCACATATTATATAATATATTATAAATGTAGTATATATATTACGTCGCACTTTAAAATAATAAATTATAATATTAATTATATATATAATAAATATATATTAATGATAAAGAATATTCAAATAAAAGAGTAAATAACTATATAATATTATACGTTAAATTAAAAATTATTATTTAAATTATTAATTTAATTTTACGTTTATTATATTTCATCATTCTATTCTTTTCTACTTTTATGGTATTACATTATATTAAATTTATTAGGACATATTTATTTTTTCATTAATTACAATTTTTTTTAAAATAATTTAAATATAGAAAGTTAGTTATTATTATATTGAATTAAATTTAAGTTAAAATTCAATATTTAATATTAGTTTTGCCATATTAATAATAATGTATAATGAATTTATATATTAAATACATTAAAATTATATTGAACTCTTCGATTTAGAAATTAATTCATTTTAAAAGTATAATAAAGATGTCTTTAAAATAAAATGAATATATTATTATCAATAATAAAAATATAGACCAAACAAATAGATATTATATATGTTTTATTTTATTTACATCAAGTACTTATTAAATACTCATTACTTATTACTTATTACTGATTATCTAATTATCTAATTATTTAATTAATATCTAATTATTTAATTACTTAATTAATATCTAATTATCTAATTATTTAATTAATATCTAATTATTTAATTACTTAATTAATATCTAATTATTTAATTATTTAATTATTATCTAATTATTTATTTATTTATTTATTATCTAATTATTTATTTATTTAATTATTATCTAATTATTTATTTATTTATATATTTATTTATATAATATTTATTTATTATTTATTATTTATTATTTATTATTTATTATTTATTATTATTTATTTATTTATTTATTTATTTATTTATATAATATTTATTTATTTATTTATATATTTATTTATATAATATTTATTTATTATTTATTATTTATTATTTATTATTTATTATTTATTATTTATTATTTATTTATTTATTTATATAATACTTATTTATTTATTTATATATTTATTTATATAATATTTATTTATTTATTTATATATATATTTATTTATATATTTAGTTATATAATATTTATTTATTTATTATTTATATATATATTTATTTATATATTTAGTTATATAATATTTATTTATTTATTATTTATATATATATTTATTTATATATTTAGTTATATAATATTTATTTATTTATTTATTTATTTATTTAATTACTTATTTTAAATTATAAATACATTTAAAAATGAACTTTCATATTTATATAAATAGAAAAAATAAATGTAAAAAGTATAAAATATTTTAAGGATAGGATTAATAATTATATAAAATAAATCAATATAAAAAGAAGTTTAAATAAGGTAATAAAAACATTCGATACTATCTTTCTTTTCGTGATTTCATCCATTGGTAATTCCAACTGAGACAAAAAGTAAACTTTTCTTTAATTGAATTAAGAGAATATAGATAAGTTTGTATATTTAACTAATGAATGGCGTTGAATGAAGAAAATCTGGAGAATTAGATGATGAGGATGTTGTTGTAAAAGAAATTGAATAAGTACTTTGATTACTTTGATTAATAAAAAATAAAAATAAAAATTGATTCATTTAAGTTTGTTGAAGGGGGAAAATAGTTAATTTTTGATCTGTTGAAGAGATTTTTTTAGAATATAATTGAGTACATTTACAATATGATAGGTAAGCATTTGAGACATTTGAGACATTTGAGACATGCGATTCAAATTTCTTTTTGAATTTATCTTGAATTTTTCGAAATTGAAGTCAGATGATAAAAACTTTAATCTTGAAATACTAATCTCTAAAATACATAGATCGCTTAACCGAATAGAATATAGAATATATTTATTGAACTCCTTAAAATTTAGATTTTACTATTTATTTATCATTTATACTATTTTACTACTTATTTATTATTTATAATATATATTAATTTCTTATAATATAATTTTTATTAGTACATTTAAGCCTATTAAAATGCTATTATTATTGTTATTAAATCGGGATTAATATTTGTTTTATTTCATTTTATCATGTTTGTTATTTTAATTAAATTTATTTTTATTATTAATTTATTTGTTTATTTATTTTATTAATTAATTAATTAATTATTATTTAATTATTTATTTATATATTATTTATTATTTATTATTTATTATTTATCATTTATTATTTATTATTTATTATTTATTATTTATTTGTTTATTTTTTAATTTTATATAATAATTAATCTAACCATTAATAGTTTTTTATAATTTTTTTTCTTCTTCTATTAATATAAATATGGATGTTCATTAGTAAACGTTTGTATAATTTAAAGTAAGTAATTAAGTAAATATAAACTATTTTAATAAATAAATTATTATAATAATAAAGAAAATAAGTAAATAAAATACTTTAAATACACTACCTTGAATAAACTACTTTAGTAAATATATATATAAAAAAAAATACATCATTTTAGTAAATAAATAAATAAATAAATAAATAAATAAATAAATAAATAAATAAATAAAACAAATAAAAAAATACTAATTTTTGAACACTTAACACTTAAATTAATTAATAATATAAACAAATTTTATATTTATTTTTTTTTTAAAAAAGTTTATTTATTATTTTTATAATGATTGCTATTTAAATATTTTAATAATTTAAATAGCTATTTAATTTTTTTTTGAATTAAACTCCTTTAGGAGAATTTGGCATTTCGAAAAAAAAAAATTATAAAAAAAAAGTTGCCAAATTTTTTTTTTACCACTTTTATTTATTCCATCTAAAAAAAAAGTGGAAAAAAAAATATGAAAAAGAAAAATAGATTTAAAATCATATTTTTCTTTTTTATAAAGTTTTTCTTATTATTTTATTAATAAAAAAAACTTTTTTTTTTTTATTTATTTTTATTTTATTTTTATTTTTTTTTATTATTTATTATTTTTTTTAATTATTTTTTTTTTATTTTTATTTTTTTTTTATTTTTATTTTTTTTTACTAAAAAAAAAAAAAAAAAACTTTGAATTGAAAACAAAGCCTCATTAACTTTATTTTTCATTTTATTAATAATAAATTTTAAATCAAGAGTTTTGTGAAAAGGAATAACCAAGGTAAGTATAACTATTTGTTTTAGAAATTGCAATTCCTGATAAATAAAAGGTAGAGTCTTCTCTATGAATAAATTTCGACTTTTCATGTTCAACAGCAAATGTGGTACATTTATTAATTCCAAAAGTCGTCATATTGTCCTTAGCGCATTTACCAACTGAGCGAAGAAGTTTATTCATACAAGAACTACTAGGAGTACAAAAAACAATATTATCTGCAAATAGTTCACCACAACAATATTCAGTATCAATTTTCACACTATTATTCAAGCAATCGTTGAAGAAGTCATTGATAGACCGATTAAAATGTATAGGAGATAAAGGACATCCTTGTCGAACTCCTTTAAGTATACTGAATGAATCAGAAAATTGACCATTAACTTTTAACCAAAGCTTTGGAAGATAGATATAGGTTCATCATCCAAGTGGCTCTTTTTTAATTTGGCGATATTTCAAGCTTTTGATTCTTTGAAGACAGTAAATATTACAGTGATATTCGGAACATTGACTTCCTAATTTCAGTAGAAGAGGTAATTTCTGGATCGTCTGCAATTGAAATAAATGAATTAATAAATCAATAAATCAATAAATTTATCAACTAAATCGTCTTTCATTACCTTACAGCGAATTCTATTCCATTTAACAATTTTTCTTTTTTGGGTGAGTAAAATAGAGATCTACCAAATTTTTCTTACTATATACCAATATTGGTTTATGATATTTATGATCTATTGAAGATATTTTTTTTGAATATAATTAAAAAAATGGAAAATATTATTGCTTTTATATTTTAAATTCAAATTAAACAACAACAATAATAATAATAATTTATTTATAATAAATAAATAAATATAAATAAATAAATAAATGATTAAATAATTAATTAATAATAAATTTAAATATTACTTTATTTTTTTTTTAATTAAATCATATATTTTTTGTTTTTTTTTAATGACCAATTTTAAAAACAGTTTTTCCTATTTAATTAATTACCTTTAATACCTTTAATATTGTATATTTTAATTATTTCCTAATTTAATTAACTAATTTATTTTTAATTATTTTGTTAAAAGTATAATTAAATAAAATTATGACTAATATAATTATTAGTGAAAGAAGTAAATATAAGAAAAAAAAATTAATATAAACTTTATTTTTCATTTAATATACAATAGGAAAGGACATATTAATAATAAAATTAAATAAAATGTACGTTTAAGTTTTTTTTTTTTATAAAGAAGTTTTCTTGGCGTATAGATGTAATAACTAAATCTAATTCCATATAATTGATTGAAAAAAAATATATAAATGTTATATATTATACTATAGTATTTATTATTATCGTAGTTTAAATAAATAAATTAATATTAATATATACATCAAAATAAATCACATATTATATAATATATTATAAATGTAGTATATATATTACGTCGCACTTTAAAATAATAAATTATAATATTAATTATATATATAATAAATATATATTAATGATAAAGAATATTCAAATAAAAGAGTAAATAACTATATAATATTATACGTTAAATTAAAAATTATTATTTAAATTATTAATTTAATTTTACGTTTATTATATTTCATCATTCTATTCTTTTCTACTTTTATGGTATTACATTATATTAAATTTATTAGGACATATTTATTTTTTCATTAATTACAATTTTTTTTAAAATAATTTAAATATAGAAAGTTAGTTATTATTATATTGAATTAAATTTAAGTTAAAATTCAATATTTAATATTAGTTTTGCCATATTAATAATAATGTATAATGAATTTATATATTAAATAAATTAAAATTATATTGAACTCTTCGATTTAGAAATTAATTCATTTTAAAAGTATAATAAAGATGTCTTTAAAATAAAATGAATATATTATTATCAATAATAAAAATATAGACCAAACAAATAGATATCATATATGTTTTATTTTATTTACATCAAGTACTTATTAATTACTCATTACTTATTACTTATTACTGATTATCTAATTATCTAATTATTTAATTAATATCTAATTATTTAATTATTTAATTATTATCTAATTATTTAATTATTTAATTATTATCTAATTATTTATTTATTTAATTATTATCTAATTATTTATTTATTTAATTATTATCTAATTATTTAATTATTTAATTATTATCTAATTATTTAATTATTTAATTATTATCTAATTATTTATTTATTTAATTATTATCTAATTATTTATTTATTTAATTATTATCTAATTATTTAATTATTTAATTATTATCTAATTATTTATTTATTTATTTATTTATTTATTTATTTATTATTAAATATATATTTATTTTTTTAAATTAATTTTTATATTTATTATATATTTATTATATATTTATTATATTTATATAATATTTTATATATAATCTAATAGAATGTAATATATATTATATTATACTTTTTAATTAAAAACAAGAAAGAGTCATCTCACTTTCTTTTTTTTTAATTTTTATTATTATATTCAAGTATATATATTTTCTATATTATAATATATTATTATTAAGAATGATAATATAATAAAAATATTTTAATATAATAAAAATATTTTAAATAATATTATTTTTAGTTAAATTAAATATCCTTTCTTTCTTTTAAATTACTTTATTATTAATAAATAATATAAACATACGCCATAGATTAATGTAAAGCTTTAAAATAGAAAAAAAAAATTTATATTTAATCAATATATATCATATTCTATATCAATTGAATTTTTTATAGTTTACAAGTAGAATTAAAATATATTTTTTATTTATTTATTTTAGTAATAAAATATAATAACATTATAATAATAATATAAGTATTTTATCGATAAAATCTTTACAAATCATAAATAAATAAATAAATAAATAAATAAATCAATTAATAAATAATCAATATATTAATAATAAATAAATAAATAAATAAATAATAAATAAATAAATAAATAAATAAATAAATAAATAAATAAAAGTAAATCATTAAAAAAAAAATAAAATAATTTTTTTTTTTTTTTTTTTTTTTGTTACAAAAGCATAAAAAAATTAATTAATATAATTAAAAATTTTTATAATTTTTTTTATGAAAAATTGTGTCATAATTGATATTAAATCATTAAAAAAAGTAATCAATTATTAATATATCATAATAATACATTACTATATATTTAAAGTATAAATTTATATATTGTGATTTCTTTTAATATATGAAAAGAATTAATATGTTTAATTTGTTTATAATAAATTAATTTAATTTATTATTTAATTTTACTTGGGGATTTCTTTAAAAAAATTTAGAATTTCTAAAAATTTAAAATTTTATTATATAAAAAAATTGTTTTTTAAAAAAAAATAAATATTAAAAATACCAAAAATGGATAAATGAAAATAAAATAAAATAAAATAAAATAAAATAAAATAAAATAAAATAAAATAAAATAAAATAAAATAAAATAAAATAAAATAAAATAAAATAAAATAAAATAAAATAAAATAAAATAAAATAAAATAAAATAAAATAAAATAAAATAAAATAAAATAAAATAAAATAAAATAAAATAAAATAAAATAAAATAAAATAAAATAAAATAAAATAAAATAAAATAAAAAAAAATAAAATAAAATAAAATAAAATAAAATAAAAAATGACTATTCAACCATTTTCAATATTCTGACGAAATTATTTCATTTTGGTATTCGAGGAAAAAGCTTTGACTTCCTTTCTAACTTGTATTTATCTTCTAAAGCTCGTGCTCGTTTTCTTGATATGTTATCCGATGAATTTCCAATAAATAGAGGTGTTCGACAAGGCTGTCCTCTTTCACCTATTCTTTTTAATCTTTTTATTAATGATATTTTAAATAATTGTGAAAATCTCGGTGTTAAAATTGGCAATAAACACTGCTGTGGTGGTTTATTTGCTGATGATATCGTCCTTATAGCCCCTTCTGAAAAAAGATTACAAAAAATTTTAAAAAGAGTTTTAAAATGGGCTGATTTAAATGAAATGTCTTTTGGTATTCAAAAATGTGCTACTATGGTAATCAAACCTATGTCTTTTACAGAACCTCCTGATTATTTAGAACCTACCTTCTATCTTAATATGCATGCAATTCCTAAAGTCTCCTGTTACACCTATCTTAATATTCCTTTTCCTAATGATTTATCTTTAAAACCTATTATTGATAAAATGTACAATTGTACAAATAAATCTTTGTATTCTCTTTCTAACTTTTTTATGAACCCTAGCATTCCTTTAGCCTTTAAAAAGAAAGTTTTACAATCTTACGTCATCAGTAAACCTCTATACTATGCACCTCTTATTGGCTCTAATCAATCAAATACAAAGAGAATTCAAACACTTATTAACACTGGTATGTTTTGGTGTATCGACTCTTTCAATAGCAAAAAATTATTACCTAAGAATATAGATGATATCTCCTTGGATAAAAGGTATAGCTATGTTAGAAACCGCACTATGAGTACTTATGCTCTTATGCTCTCTCGCGAGACTTTCAGATACCTCCTATCGCAGGAGTTTGCGCTGCTAGACAGGTTAAGTGTTTCAAAAAATGGAAATATTCACATTGTATTATTAAAGATCTTGTTTTACACTATAAAAGAATTAATAGATTCTCTTCTTTTCTTGGGCGGTTAAATCTAGTTCATTAGTGGAAAGACTCCTAGATGTGTCAATTAGTGAATACAGAGAAATTAAAAATTGGTACTGGAATGATCTTGCTAAAAAACAAGGAATTAAAGGTAAAAACTATGATAAATATAAATTTTGTGATTCTAAACATATTATTATGTTGGGTTATGAATACCCTCATATTAATCTAGGTATCAAATGGATAATACGTTTACGCTGTGGATATGTATATAACTCGAAAATAGCCTATAAGAGTGGAAAGGTTTCAAAAGAATGCCCTTCTTATTGCCCCTGCTGTCAACAAGGAGAGCAATCCTTTGAACATTGGATCTTTGACTGCCCTTTCTTTTCTCTTATTAGATGGAATTCACTAGATTTCATCAATGACCTCTTCATCACATTTGCAGACAAAATAAAGAGACACTCTTTATATAACAATTACACCTCAATCTTAGAGTATGAAAAAAATATATCAACCATAAAATATATCTATTCCTTCTTGGTGGAACTTCAGCTCTAGAAGAGCTGCATTTCGATAAAGGGGAACGGAAGCATTTAATTGAACATCTTTATAAAAGTTCAAAAGAGTTTCCTGTTCCATACTTTGTGGGGTTGGCTGAATATCTAACAAAAACAGTACCAGTCATATGCAGCTTTTTGGAGTTGTTATTTGATCGGTATAAATCAACACCCATTATTACCAAGAGCGTCGACGTCGAATCGATAAGACATAATAATAATATCTCGAATCGCGATGTTATTTCTACCACAGGGCCTTCGGAGTCATCTTCTTTTACTAGAAATGATGAAGATTGCCCAAGGGAGAGTTTAGTGGACACCACACTATCTTTAATTCAGATGTTACTTCTTTGTTTTATATTATTTTACCATTTAGAGAGGAGTGAAATCCGAACAGTACCCTACACTGAAATTATAATTATTTCAGAAATTTATTATATTTTTCTTTATATTAAATTTATGTTGTAGATTTTTTTTAGATAGAAATTTTTCTTTTTATCTATTTTATTTATGTACTTAATCTAAATGTATTAATAACTATTTTATAATAAATAAAAAACATGGAAGTGTATTTTCTTCCTTTAGTCTAAAAAAAAAAAAAAAAAAAAAAAAAAAATAATTATTATATAAATAAATATATAAATAAATAAATATTATATAAATAAATAAATATTATATAAATAAATAAATATTATATAAATAAATAAATGTTATATAAATAAATATATAAATAAATAAATATTATATAAATAAATAAATATTATTTAAATAAATATTATATAAATAAATATATAAATAAATAAATATTATATAAATAAATATTATATAAATAAATATTATATAAATAAATATATAAATAAATAAATATTATATAAATAAATATATAAAAAAATAAATATTATATAAATAAATAAATATTATATAAATAAATATTATATAAATAAATATTATATAAATAAATATATAAATAAATAAATATTATATAAATAAATATATAAATAAATACATATTATATAAATAATAAATAAATAAATAAATAAATATTATATAAATAAATAAATATTATATAAATAAATAAATGTTATATAAATAAATAAATATTATATAAATAAATATATAAAAAAATAAATATTATATAAATAAATATATAAATAAATAAATATTATATAAATAAATAAATATTATATAAATAAATATTATATAAATAAATATATAAATAAATAAATATTATATAAATAAATATTATATAAATAAATACATATTATATAAATAATAAATAAATAAATAAATAAATATAATATAAATAAATAAATATTATATAAATAAATAAATAAATAAATATTATATAAATAAATATATAAAAAAATAAATATTATATAAATATATATATAAATAAATAAATAAATAAATAAATAAATAAATAAATATTATATAAATATATAAATAAATAAATATATAAATAAATATATAAATAAATAAAATATTTTATTTAATTTTAGATAATAGAAATATTTTCATAATAAAAGGTTATTTATTTAATGATAATATATATTTGTACATATATATATATATATGTACAAAATTGAAAATTTAAAATATTAAATATTTCAAATTTTTTTATAATAATGTACGTTATATCAATAATTCGGTTGAGTCTTTTAAATTGTATAAGAAAAATTATTAATAGATAAATTCTTAATAAAATTTCAATATAAAAAAGTATATAAGAAAGGTAAAATTGTCTAGTTAAAAGACTTTTTAGTTTATTATTATCCATTAATTGTATTTTTTATTTATATTTATATTTATACATACATTTAAAAAAAAAATATTAAATTTTTATTATAATTATTTTAAATTTTAAAATTACTACATTCATAATATTAAAAAAAATAAAATTTAAGAATTTTTATTGATTCTCTTCCTAGGAATTGAATCCAAAATGTTGTCTCTTTCAGAATTCGTTGAATGTTTTCTTTTACGGACATCTGGTTTGGTAAAAGAAACATTTTGATATTTAAATGGAAACTGATTTTTCAAATTATTTTTTTTCTCTAAATAATTTGTAATTAACTTGCAATTTTGTTTTCTTGCAAGATCAATTACAGTTTCCATTTTTTTATTCTTAATAGTTATATTTGCACCATTATTTACTAGCAATTTCAATAATTTAAAATTATAATTTTTTACAGCTATAAATAAAGGTGTTTCTCCCTGAATATTTGTTTTATTAATGTCACTCCCCTTATCAATTAAATATTTGATTACTTTTGATTTTATTTTGAAATCTTCTTTTCTTATTTTACACATTTTGCAGATATGGAAAATTAGTGTTTCACCATTAATATCTTCTTTATTTATATCTATTCCAAAATAAATAGATTGTATAATTAAATCTATTCTATTGTGTAAAAAATATAAGGGAAGAGATCTCTCTATTATATTTAATAAAACCAAATTTTTTATATTATTATTTTTTTCTTCTTCATTTTCTACATCTGTGGAAGTAGAAAATATATCTACTTCTTCTATTCGTTTAGATTTTATTATTTTATTATTTAAACAGAAATTACTTTTAATCTCTTCTAACGGGGTACATTTTACTATTTCTTCTTCATCTACCCGTTTACATTTTGTAACGTTATCACCGAAAAGTGAATATTTTTTATTTTTATCTAGAGGTGTACATTTTACTATTTCTTCTTCATCTACCCGTTTACATTTTGTAACGTTATCACCGAAAAGTGAATATTTTTTATTTTTATCTAGAGGTGTACATTTTACTATTTCTTCTTCATCTACCCGTTTACATTTTGTAACGTTATCACCGAAAAGTGAATATTTTTTATTTTTATCTAGAGGTGTACATTTTACTATTTCTTCTTCCTCTTCTTCGTCTTCTTTTTCTTCTTTTTCTTTTTTTTCTTCTTTTTCTTTTTTTTCTATTCCTTCATTTTTTTCTTTTTCATTTTCTTTTTCTTCTTTTTTTTCTTCTTTTTCTTCTTTATTTTTTGTAACTCTATACCAACTTGGTTCAGATGATTCAAATGGTTCTATCATCAAGTTATTATCTTCTGGATATGGAAATTCATTATTTATCAAGTTTTCAAGTGATTTAGTAGTTTTGGAGAAATTTTCTATTTTTTTTTTTTGTTTATTCTCCGTTTTTTAATATAATAAATATTTATTATTTTTGTTTATTATATTACTTCTTTTTTTCTTAGTTATTTATCAATAATATTAATATTTTATTTTTGATTTTGATTTTTTTAAAATCCTTAATTTAAATATTGTTTTATATTTAAATTATTTAATAAAATATTATTAGAACTTCATTAATTAAAGGAAAAACAGTAAAAATAAAAAAAATAAATATAAAAATAAAAAGAAATTAAAAAAAATGTTTATTATTAAATATTTATAAAAGCATATAGAAATATATTTTTAATGTGTAAACTTTATTTATTAATAGTTTATTTATTTATTTATTTATTTATTTATTTATTTATTTATTTATTTATTTATTTATTTATTTATTTATGATTTGTAAATATTTCATCGATGAAATGCTTATATTATTATTATAATGTTATTATATTTTATTACTAAAATAAATAAATAAATAAATAAATAAATATATTTTAATTCTACTTGTAAACTATAAAAAATTCAATTGATATAGAGTATGATATATATTGATTAAATATAAATTTTTTTTTCTATTTTAAAACTTTACATTAATCTATGGCGTATGTTTATATTATTTATTAATAATAAAGTAATTTAAAAGAAAGAAAGGATATTTAATTTAACTAAAAATAATATTAATATTATTTAAAATATTTTTATTATATTGTCATTCTTAATAATAATATATTATAATATAGAAAATATATATACTTGAATATAATAATAAAAATTAAAAAAAAGAAAAAGTGAGATGACTTTTTCTAGTTTTTAATTAAAAAGTATAATATATAATACATTCTATTAGATTATATATTAAATTTTATATAAATATAATAAATATATAATAAATATATAATAAATATAAAAATTAATATAAATAAATAAATATATATTTAATAATAAATATATAAATATATATATATATATATTTAATAATAAATAAATAAATATATATATATATATTTAATAATAAATAAATAAATATATATTTATATATTTAATAATAATTAAATAAATATATAAATATATAAATAAGTAATAAATAATTAATAAAACCTACAAAATATATTTTACTATAATAAGCAAAATCTTTTAAATTATTAATTATATTTTCTTGTATTTATTATTATTTAAATTATGTATTAAAATATTATAATTATTTTATAAAATTTAATATTTTATATACTGATTTAAAAGTATTATTTAAATCTATAACGTTTAATTTTATTTTGACTTTATTTCCATTTTCACGTTAAAAAGGAAATACTATGAAGTAATCGAATTAAATAAAATAAAAAGAACAATAGTAAAAATTAATAGATAAAAATAATTTAACGTTTAATTTTTGTTATATTATAATTGAATATAACGTTGTTTTACTTTTATATTGTTTCATTTAATTATTTTTATATAATATTGTATTTAATTATTAATTATATATATATGTAATGATATATTATTATATTATATATTATTATTTGTAATTGTAAAAAATAAGGTTTTACTTTACTTTAGCAAATTATTAATAAATTAAAAAAATTTTTTTTTTCCTAATTTGTATATATGCTTATTTAAAATATTTACAAAGTCTTAATGAATAATACTAAATAGAATATCCATTATTAAAATATAATACATTAGTTATTATAGTATTAATAATATATAATATATATTAATTTATTAAAATTTTTTATATTAATATTTTATATTAGTATTAATTAATATATGTAAAACATATTCTTATACACATTTACAATATGTTTTTATTTGAATACGACTTAATTTTATTTTTATTATTTATTTTTTTATCGAAACCTCTTTTTTTTATATGTTATTATTATATGTTGTTATTATATGTTGTTATTATTATTATATGTTATTGTTATATGTTGTTATTATATGTTGTTGTTATATGTTATTGTTATATGTTGTTATTATTATATGTTATTGTTATTATATGTTATTGTTATAATATGTTGTTGTTATTATATGTTGTTATTATTATTATATGTTGTTATTATATGTTGTTGTTATATGTTATTGTTATATGTTGTTATTATATGTTGTTGTTATATGTTATTGTTATTATTATATGTTATTGTTATTATATGTTGTTATTATATGTTGTTGTTATTATATGTTGTTGTTATTATATGTTGTTGTTATTATATGTTGTTGTTATTATATGTTGTTATTATATGTTGTTATTATTACATGTTGTTGTTATTATATGTTGTTGTTATTATTATATATTGTTATTATATGTTGTTGTTGTAATTATTATTATAATTATTAATATTATAATTATTATTATTATTATTATTATTATTATTATTATTATTATTATTATTATTATTATTATTATTATTATTATTATTATTATTATTATTATTATTATTATTATTATTATTATTATTATTATTATTATTATTATATTAAAATATTTAAGATACATCTAATATAAATTATAATTTTCAATGTTTTTTAACTAATAATTTCATATTATTAATTATTATATTATATTATTTCATTTTATATTATATTATATTATATTATATATTAAATAAAGTAATTATACTGGTTTATATTATCTTATTATAATTTTAATTACAGGTTTTATTCAAAAATATTGTATTATTTATAATTATATTTTAATAGTATTTCAAATTAATAAATGATATTTTATATTGAGGCAATATATACTTTTAAAAATATAAAATAATAATATAATAATAATAATATAATAATAATAATATAATTTTAATAATAATATGATAATAATTATATTATAATAATATGATAATTATAATATTATAATTATAATAAGTATTAAATTAATATAATATTATAAAGTAAGTTGCTAATTGAAATATTAAATATAGATAGTCCTCTTTAGAAAATATATTGATAAATTTCGTTTTTATAATTATATCAATTTTTTTATTATATTAATATATTATATAATAAAGATATATAATATTTAAATTATATCTATTACATATATATACAATGTGGGTCATACATTATATATAATACATTACATTTTATTACATTTAAAATACTTTATTTCATTTAATAAATAAACTAAACCAACTATAATACTGCCATAACCCTTTATACAGGATTAGAATATTTTTAACTTATATAGTTATAGTCTTAAATAATAAAAGAAATATATTATTTTTAATTTCTTATAATATTTAATTAATAATAAGTATAAAAAATATAATATTTAAAATACCTTTTTTTTTTATCACGATTTCTTTATTATTTAAAATGTATTTTAATTTCTTATAACATAATTTTTATTATTACATTTAAACCTATTAAAACGTTTATTATAATTGTTGTTAAATCTGGATTAATATTTGTTTCATTTCATTTTATTTTGTTTGTTATTTTAATTAAATTTATTTTAATTTTTTATTTATTTGTTTATTTATTTTATTAATTAATTAATTATTTAATTAATTAATTATTTATTTATTTATTATTTATTATTTATTATTTATTATTTATTATTTATTATTTATTATTTATTATTTATTATTTATTATTTATTATTTATTATTTATTTATTTGTTTATTTATTTTATTAATTAATTAATTATTTAATTAATTATTTATTTATTTATATATTATTTATTATTTAATATTTATTATTTATTATTTATTATTTATTATTTATTATTTATTATTTATTATTTATTATTTATTATTTATTATTTATTATTTATTATTTATTATTTATTATTTATTATTTATTTATTTATTTGTTTATTTTTTTATTTTATATAATAATTAATCTAACCCTTAATAATTTTTTATAATTTTTTTCTTCTTCTATTAATATAAATATGGATGTTCATTAGTAAACGTTTGTATAATTTAAAGTAAGTAATTAAGTAAATATAAACTATTTTAATAAATAAATTATTATAATAATAAAGAAAATAAGTAAATAAAATATTTTAAATATACCACTTTGAATAAACTACTTTAGTAAATATATGTATAAAAAAAAATACATCATTTTAGTAAATAAATAAATAAATAAATAAATAAATAAATAAATAAAACAAATAAAAAATACTAATTTTTGAACACTTAACACTTAAATTAATTAATAATATAAACAAATTTTATATTTATTTTTTATTTAAAAATATTTATTTAATATTTTTTTATTAAAAAAATTTTAATTATTAATTTTATAATGATAGCTATTTAAATATTTTAATAATTTAAATAGCTATTTAATTTTTTTTAAATTAAACTCCTTTAGGAGAATTTGGCATTTCGAAAAAAAAAATTATAAAAAAAAAAGTTGCCAAATTTTTTTTTTACCACTTTTATTTATTCCATCTAAAAAAAAAGTGGGAAAAAAAATATGAATTTTTTTTAAATTAAACTCCTTTAGGAGAATTTGGCATTTCGAAAAAAAAAAATTATAAAAAAAAAGTTGCCAAATTTTTTTTTTACCACTTTTATTTATTCCATCTAAAAAAAAAGTGGGAAAAAAAATATGAAAAAGAAAAATAGATTTAAAATCATATTTTTCTTTTTTATAAAGTTTTTCTTTTATAAAAAACTTTTTTTTTATTTATTTTTATTTTATTTTTATTTTTTTTTATTATTTTTTATTTTTTTTATTTATTTTTTTTTTATTTTTATTTTTTTTTATTAAAAAAAAAAAAAAAAAAAAAAACTTTGAATTGAAAACAAAGCCTCATTAACTTTATTTTTCATTTTATTAATAATAAATTTTAAATCAAGAGTTTTGTGAAAAGGAATAACCAAGGTAAGTATAACTATCTGTTTTAGAAATTGCAATTCCTGATAAATAAAAGGTAGAGTCTTCTCTATGAATAAATTTCGACTTTTCATGTTCAACAGCAAATGTGGTACATTTATTAATTCCAAAAGTCGTCATATTGTCCTTAGCGCATTTACCAACTGAGCGAAGAAGTTTATTCATACAAGAACTACTAGGAGTACAAAAAACAATATTATCTGCAAATAGTTCACCACAACAATATTCAGTATCAATTTTCACACTATTATTCAAGCAATCATTGAAGAAGTCATTGATAAACCGATTAAAATGTATAGGAGATAAAGGACATCCTTGTCGAACTCCTTTAAGTATACTGAATGAATCAGAAAATTGACCATTAACTTTTAACCAAAGCTTTGGAAGATAGATATAGGTTCATCATCCAAGTGGCTCTTTTTTAATTTGGCGATATTTCAAGCTTTTGATTCTTTGAAGACAGTAAATATTACAGTGATATTCGGAACATTGACTTCCTAATTTCAGTAGAAGAGGTAATTCCTGGATCGTCTGCAATTGAAATAAATGAATTAATAAATCAATAAATCAATAAATTTATTAATTAAATCGTCTTTCATTACCTTACAGCGAATTCTATTCCATTTAACAATTTTTTTTTTTTGGGTGAGTAAAATAGAGATCTACTAAATTTTTCTTACTATATACCAATATTGGTTTATGATATTTATGATCTATTGAAGATATTTTTTTTGAATATAATTAAAAAAATGGAAAATATTATTGCTTTTATACTTTAAATTCAAATTAAACAACAACAACAACAACAATAATAATAATTTATTTATAATAAATAAATAAATATAAATAAATAAATGATTAAATAATTAATTAATAATAAAATTAAATATTACTTTATATTTTTTTTAATTAAATCATATATTTTTTGTTTTTTTTTAATGACTAATTTTAAAAACAGTTTTTCCTATTTAATTAATTACCTTTAATACCTTTAATATTGTATATTTTAATTATTTCCTAATTTAATTAACTAATTTATTTTTAATTATTTTGTTAAAAGTATAATTAAATAAAATTATGACTAATATAATTATTAGTGAAAGAAGTAAATATAAGAAAAAAAAATTAATATAAACTTTATTTTTCATTTAATATACAATAAGAAAGGACATATTAATAATAAAATTAAATAAAATGTACGTTTAAGTTTTTTTTTTTTTTATAAAGAAGTTTTCTTGGCGTATAGATGTAATAACTAAATCTAATTCCATATAATTGATTGAAAAAAAAATATATAAATGTTATATATTATACTATAGTATTTATTATTACCGTAGTTTAAATAAATAAATTAATATTAATATATACATCAAAATAAATCACATATTATATAATATATTATAAATGTAGTATATATATTACGTCGCACTTCAAAATAATAAATTATAATATTAATTATATATGTAATAAATGTATATTAACGATAAAGAATATTCAAATAAAAGAGTAAATAACTATATAATATTGTATATTGTACGTTAAACTAAAAATTATTATTTATATTATTAATTTAATTTTACGTTTATTATATTTCATCATTCT
>MCFG01000613.1:0-23451 GCA_002104895.1 Anaeromyces robustus | reverse complement strand
TTTATTTTATTTAAATTTCATTTTTTATTTATTTTATGTAACTCTCACATCAAAATTTAAAAAAAAAAAAAAAAAATTTTTTTTTTATATTAATTATTATTATTATTGTAAATTAAAAATTATTTCTCTTTAATTTTATTCGTTTAAAAAAGAAAAAAAAATTCAGAAAGTTTAATAAAAGTTACAAATAAAATTATTAATTGAATAATTTAAAAGAAAAAAAAAAAAAAAATATTGAAATTAAAATTTGAAATAATTTTATTACAAATAAATAAATAAATAAATAAATAAATATATAAATAGGATTATCATTATTATGGATAATAGATAATTATTTTAATCAAAATCTATATTTGTTATTCCATATTATTAAAAATATTTATTTTTTTTATTTATATATTTACTTTTTACTATTTACTATTTATTAACAATATCTTTTTATTATTTATTATTGTTATTTATTAATAATTCTTCAATATCCATCCATATTAAATAGAATTTGTGGTGGTGGTGGTGGTGGTGGTTGTATATTTTTTTTTTTAATATTTTTAAATTATTGAGTAATAAAATTCTTTAAATTAATTTATGTAAAAATTCTATTATAATTTTGTGTTAACATTATAATAAGTATTGTACCCTTTATTAAAATGAAAGTTTATCTTATACTTTATCATAAATAAACAATGCAGAATTAAAAAAGAAAATAATAAAATAATAATAATAATTAATAATAATATCAATTTTTATAATTATATAAATAGAATTTATATATAAAAGAATCCTCTTTTTCTTGCTTTTTTTTTTTTTTTTTTTAATCATCACATTAAATCTCAAAAATAACAAAAAAGTTATTTTTTTTACATACATAAATATTTCAAAAAATAACAAAATAAGTTATTTTTTAACATAAATAATAAAAAAAATTATAAAATTTTTAATTAATCAGTAACAAAAAATAATAATAATATTTATTAATTTTTTTTCAACAAAAAGAATAAAATTAAAATGAAATTTTTAAATATTATATCATTAGTCAGTGTCTATTTGCTGCTACTAAGCCTCATATATTTGTAAATCTGACAAAGAAGAAGATAATTGCTGTAAAACCAATACTGAATTCTCTATTCAGATGATGAAGGTGCATGGGTTATGAAAATGATGCCTGGTGTTGTAAGAAATTTGAATGAAATCTGAAAAACTCGGTATTGAATGTTGTAAAGATATTTCAACTGAAAATTTTATACTGATGATGAAGGTATAATTTGGTGTTGAAAAAGATGATTGGTGTGGTATTAAGGATATTGAATGTTGGGCTGAAAAATACGGAAGACCTTGTTGTAAAAACAGTTCAACTAAAAATGTTTATACTGTAATGAAGGTATGTGGGGTGTTGAAAATGATGAATGGTGTGGTATAACTGAAGAACAATGTTGGGCCAAAAAATACGGAAGACCTTGTTGTTTAAATAATTTAACTGAATATGTTTATGCTGATGATGAAGGTATGTGGGGTGTTGAAAACGGTGATTGGTGTGGTATAAATGAACATCAATGTTGGGCCCAAAATTAGGATTTAAATGTTGTAAGAATCCAAATGCAACAGTTATTAACATTGATGAAGACGGTACAAAATGGGGTATTGAAAATGATGAATGGTGTGGTATTTTAGAAATGAAAGAAATGAACTAAATATACAATTAAAACCTTAATCAATTTTCATTATGTTACTGATAAATATAAAATTTACTTTTTTTTTAAAAAAAAAAAAAAATAAAGAAAAAAAAAAAAAGAAAATATATATAAAATAATTAAAATAAAAGTAAAAATAATAAAAGTAATAAATAATAAATAAAAAATAAAATAAAAGTGAAATAAAAGATAATAAAAGAAAACAAATTAATAAATAAATAAAATATGTAAAATAAAATATATATTTAATAAAAAAAATAATAATAAATTAATATTTTTACTTTTCCTATTTTTATATCTATAACTTTTTAATTATTTTATTATTAATATATTATTTATTATACGAATTATATATATATTTTAAAATATATATTATTTGATATTAACCCTAATAAACATTTATAAAAATATTAAAAAAATAATAATTACTAAATATAAAAATATTATAAATGTTTTATTTGTGTTAATATCAAATAAATATATTTTAATTATTTTATTTTTATATTTATTTTCAAATTTTTACTTTATTTTATTTTATTTTAAAACTTGATTGTCTAGAAAGTTTACTTTTTAAGTTTTTTTTCTTTACTTAATTTTTATCGAATTCATAATATCTAAATTTCCTCTTCTGAGGACCTGTACTTCCATTCATTTGGAATGCTCAGAAGAGGGTAAATGCCTGTCGATACATGGCGACGTTAAGGGCATTTTATGAAGTCTCCTCAATAATTGTTCTTTTTTCTAATAATATGTATAAGTTGGATATGCAGGAAATGAATTATTTGTATTTTCTTTTAAATTTACCTTTCATGTATTTCTGTATATTATCACTGTATGAATCCATTGTAATTGCTTTAATTATTGTATGAGCTTGATTCACTCAAAAGCATGTGCTTATACTTTATTAGAATTTAGAATAGTTATTTTTGAGTTCTTCACCTTTAACTTTTTTTTAATTTCATGAATTTAAGAATTTACAAGATTTCAAATATATTTACATTCGCAAAAAAGAGATTTTTATAACAACTATCAATATTCTACAAGTGTTTTTATAATAGAGTAAAGAAGATAAACAATTGATAAATTTAAACAAAAGAAAAAAAAAAAAAGAAAAAATTTACATTCAGTTATTACTAGTCTACATTTTTAACTCGATTTTTTTTAGTTTAGTACTTTCATTTTACTTTTTTTTATTTTTTTCATCAATATTAAATATAGATCATAATGGTACGAAATTTTTATAATAGTAACGAAAATAGCAATGTTTTTGTTCGTGGATTCCGCTGTTATGGAACTGATATTAACAACACTAGCATTATCTTCATCAATGGCCTTCACTCATGGACCAATGCATATATGATGGATTTTCTGGAATCAAATCTTAAGGAATTCAACAAGTACATTCTTTCAGTTAAACGATCTATGTGTTCTAGAGGTTGGTATTTTAGGATCAAAGTTTTATCATCTGACTTTAAATTCGATGATTTCAAAAAGAAATTTGTATCATATATCTCAAATGCTAGCTTGTCGTATAGTAATTGCACTCATTATATTCGTAAAAGGTCACTTCAACAGATCAGAAATCAACTATTTTCTCCTTCAACAAACTTTAATGATTCAATTAATAACCAAAGTAATTCTACAACAAACTTAAATGATTCAATTAATAACCAAAGTAAGTCTACAACAACTTAAATGATTCAATCAATAACCAAAGAAATTCTACAACAAACTTAAATGATTCAATTAATAACCAAAGTAATTCTACTACAACATCCTCACAATCTAATACTTCAGATTCTTTCCAACGCAACTCATTAGTTAGTATACACTCTAATCTCAACACTCTTAATTCTATCAAAGATAAGTTTACTTTTTGTCTCAGTTGGAATACCAATGGATGGAACCACGAAAAGAAAGATAGTATCGAATACTTTATCACATTATTCAAACCTCTTTTTCTCTGTTTTCAAGAAACAAAGAACGGTTCTGGTGCCAATAGTAGTCAACCATGTAAAGTCACTATTCCCAATTACCGATATTTTGTTAGAAGAGCCGTTGATAGTATTCCAGGCATGAGAGGTTTATTTTTAGGTTATCATAAATCTTGTCAAGCAATACTTGAAGAGAATTCATTTAATTACATTATTTCCTTAACTAATTATAATATATACGACTCTAAATGCTCTGTTGGAAATGTATATATCCCTGTCAGCTCTCATTCTACACAAGTGAAGTGTGCTTTAGCAGAAGTTATTGATTGGCTTAATATTCATCGTGATCATGCTTCTATTCTTGTTGGGGATTTTAACATGAAAACAGTGGACCTTGAAGAAAAAATATCACCGATTAATGGTTGGATAATTTTACCTCTCAATAGTTCAAGAATCTCTTGGGTTCAAGGTAATTTATCTTCAGATATTGATCATGCTTTGGTTAATTATAAAATGTTGAACCTTATATCTTATGCTTCCTTTATTGATTATCACCCAGTCTCTGATCATAAACCAATGTTAGTATATTGTAAGAAAAATTTTGTTGATCTCTCCTTTACTCACCCAAAAAAGGTTGTTCAATGGAATAGAATTCGCTGTAAGGAAATGAAAAACGATATTGTTGACAATAACAAGTTTGCTATTTTAAATAATGAGATCTTTAATAATCCTTCTCTTTCTATTGATGATCTAGTTGATAAGTTTATTAATACTTCTAATTCAATTGCAGAGGACCTTGAAATTACATCTTCTACTGAAATTAGGAAATCAATGTTCCATATGTCACGTAATATTTACTGTCTTCAAAGAATCAAAAGCTTGAAGTATCGACAAATTAAAAAGAGCCATTTGGATTATGAACCTAATCAATTTATTATCCTTGTTGCATCTTATAATAAATTATGCCAATCTATTCATAAAAAATGTAATGAATTTAGAAGACAAAACTATTTATTTTGGATTAAAGTAGGCTGCGAGGCTACCTTAAAAAATGACAGCAGAAAATCATGGTCATGGATTAAGAAGAATATTAAAAATAACAATCAGGAGTTATTTATACCTCATCCTATCAGAGACCACCAAGATAACTTAGTGTATAGTACTAAAGATCAATTAGATGTTTGGTGCAATTATTATAAGAAACTTAGTTATGACTCTACTGGACATAGCATGAATAAAAAATTCTGGAAGAATTCTCCCGCTATTAATCGTATAAAGAGTGGAAATAACATAGTATGGGATATTAACCAAGATATCAGCATTGAAGAAATCAAAAAGGCCATCCTTTCTATCCCTAACTTTAAAGCCTCAGGTCCCGATGGTATCCCTATTGAATTTTATAAAGCTTTAATTCCTGATTCCTCTTCGAATGACTCTGTAAATAATGATTCCTATGTTCCGGCTGGTCTTAGTTGTTTCTGTTTCTTAATTAATCGTATTTGGAATGGTGATTTTCCTATTTTTTGGAATAATGCATCCATTGTTTCTATTCCAAAAAAAGGCGATCTTTCTAATTGTGATAACTATCGTGGTATCTCACTTATCAATAATGGTATTAAGATTCTTTCGAAAATTATTGCTTCTAGAATTTCTGAATATGGTATAAGTCATGGATTCATCAGACCAGAACAATTTGGCTTTCGGAATAAGGAAGAATGTATTAGTCTTTATATCTCTATTCTTTCTATTTGTCAAAGACGTAAATTCAAAGGGGAAGATACTTATATAGCTTTTCTGGATCTTAAAAAAGCTTACGATTCTGTGCCCATATATAACATCTTGTCGAAAATTTATACTTTTGGTATACAAGGAAAATGCTTTCAATTTTTGGAGAACCTATATCTGTCTTCCAAAGCTTGTGTTAAAATTAATGGACAATTTTCCGATTCTTTCAGAATACTTAAAGGAGTTCGACAAGGATGTCCCTTATCTCCTATACTTTTTAATTTGTTTATCAACGACATCTTCAACGATTGCCTGCATAATGGTGTGAAAATAGATACTGAATATTGTTGTGGAGGATTATTTGCTGATGATATTGTTCTTTGTGCCCCTAGTAGATCTCGTATGAACAAACTTCTTCGTTTAGTTGGTAAATGGGCTAAGGACAACGAGATGACTTTTGGAATTAATAAATGTGGCACATTAGCTGTTAGACATGAAAATTCGGAATATATTCTTAGAGAGGACCCTACCTTTTATTTAACAGGAATCGCAATCCCTAAAACAGATTGTTATACTTACCTTGGTATTCCCTTTCACAAAACTCTAGATTTAAAATTCGTTATTAGTAAAATGAAAAATAAAGTTAGTAAGGCTTTGTTTTCAATTCAGGGTTTTTTAAAAAATGATCTGATTCCTATTCCTCTTAAAAGAACTTTATTCTCTGCAAAAGTTATTGGACAAGTTTCCTATTACGCGCCTTTGCTTGGTTCTAACAAAAACAATACTAGTTCTACACAAACAATAATTAACAAAGGTTTTTATTGGATTTTAGGCTACTCGAAACCTAATTCTTTTGTTTCTATTTATTGCATCTCAAAAGAACTCAATATTCCTCCACTTTCTGGTAAATGTGCTTTAGCTCAGGTTAGATGTTTTAATAAGTGGAAGGACTCCAACTGCATTATCTCAAAGATAGTTAATAATGTTGCTACAACAAGAAAATGGACTTGGGACAAAGAAAGTAAAATATTAAATGATAAATTAAACAATATTTCATCCTCTACTAAAGAAATTATGGAATTCTATTGGGACAGAGACATGAACAGTGATAAATCAATTAAAGCTAGAACTTATAAAATGTACAAATTTGAAGAATCAAGAAGTTACTTAAAGCTTAATCTAGAATTTCCTGAATATAGCAAAGGTTTTCGGTGGATACTTAGGGCAAGATGTGGATATAAAATTGATGCTAGAGTTGCAAAAGCTGCTAAAATGATTAATAATTCTTGTCCTAATTGTTGTTCATGTTGTTTCCATTGTGACAGTTATCAGAGAATTGATCATTGGTTTATAAATTGTTTCTTATTTAAAAATCTTCGTATTGATCACTTCTCTGATCTAGATAGAAATTTTTTTTATTTTTTAGATAGTCTTTTTAATAGTTTAGTTAGGACCAGTAATAACCCTAGTGTGGATAATAGAATAAATAATATTGTTAAGGGTTATAAAAGTAGTAATAATAGTATAAGTAATATAGATATATTAGGTAGTAAAAATAGTTAATAGGTATAGAATATATATTTTTTTAATTGGTGGTAGAGATTATGGTTTTAGTGATAGAATTAACAATAGTCCATACAAAATGGAATGGGAATGTTTGTTTAAGTGTCAGACTGAATCTGGTACTTATTCAAAATCCCCATTCTTGTTGCGATCTGCGGCTCTATTGAATGATATCATGCCTGTTGTCTGTAAAAGACAACATATATTATTCAATAAATTTAAAACCAACCTCTCCAGGAACGTCAATGCTGATAACACAGTAGGACAGCCTAGTAGGGCAAATGCTGATCCTATTTCCGACCCTAGTGGAATAGGATAGATCAATTTTACTTTAATTCTATATTTAGAATTAAGGGCTGTATGGATTTATTGTTTTTAAATATTATTATACTTCTTTTTTTCCTCCAGTATTATCTATTATTATCTATAATATTTTACTGGTTTTTATTTTTTTTAGTATCATTTTTTTTCATTATGTGTTTTTTTTATGATTCATGTATTTTAATATTTAAATTCAATAAAGTTGACGTACAAATTGTGTGCCATAAAAAAAAAAAAAAAAAAAAAAAAAAAAAAAAAAAAAAGTTTCTTTTATCAACAAGGTGAATAATTCTTTGAATATTAGATTTTTGATCTCCCTTTCTTCTCTCTTATTATATGGAATTTATTCCTTCTTGGTGGAACTTCAGCTCTGAAAGAGCTGCACTTCGATAAAGGGGAACGGAAGCAATTAGCAATTAATTGAACAACTATACAATAGTTCAAAGAAGCTTCCTGTTCCATACTTTTTAATTTATTTTATTTTATATACCTAAATCTAAATGTATTAATAATTATTTATAATAAATATATAACATGAAAGTGTATTTTTTTTTCCTTTAGTCTAAAAATAAAAACAACTGAATTCTTCTCAATAGATATGATAACAATAAGAATTACTTTTGACGTGCTTCAAGGGCGTCAACGTCGAAAAGATAAGGTATAAAATTTATTCCTACACCGATTCGAATGATATTTCATTCGTTAAATGGAAGTGATTAGAATTTTTTTTTAACTTCTTTTCCTTTTTTAATTTATTTAATATTTTTTAATTTGATTAATATCTGTAAAAAAATTTTATTATTTTTCTTTTCTATCTTTTATTATTTATTTCATGTATATTTATCCTTTTATTTTAATATAATCTATATTTCATATGTACATATGTTTATATTAAAATAATTATTTTTAATAAAAATTAATCCTAGTCTAAAAAAAAAAAAATTATTTTTTAGTATATTTATATTTTATTGTTTTTGTTTTTATTATTATATTAGTTTATTATTATTTTTATGTTTATATATATATATTAAATATAATATATCTACATTTTAATATCTTTTTTTTATTTTTTTATCTTTGTTGTTTAATATTATGAGTTAATAATAATAATCATTAATCAATCAATAGTAATAAAAAAAAAAAAAAAGGGAGCAAATAAATGTTTAATTATAAATAAAATAATAATAAGTAAAAATTCCTTAATAAAAATAAATATTAAAACATTCATTTTAATAAAATAAAATAATTATTTAAAAAAAAAAAAAAAAAAAAAAAAAAAAAAAAGATAAATATTGAATTTTCCACCATATTTTTAAAAATTTAAAAGAAATTTTATATATAATAATTAACCAAAAATATATATAGATATTATATATTATTAATATATTATTAATTTTGTGGATTAGGATCTATTGATAATACATGGCTACTAGTATTACTAATAACACTACTAGTAGTAGAAATAATTGAGGTATTCTTATTTGACTTACTATTATATGAAATACGATGACTTGACTTAGAAATTGTTGAGCAAGATTGTTTTGCACCATTATAACCAAATAATTTCTTTTGATCTTTTGCAAATGGTAAATATACATTTAAGAAAAGTGCTTCCATTGCTTCTGTATGAACTTCTTCAAATATTTTTTCACAATTAAGTTGTTTCATATTAATTTCAGTACCTTCATTTCCATTCACTACATATCTATTATAATAAATTGTATAATTGTAAACATCTGTTGTTACTTTTTTCACTAATTTATCTGTTAAATTAAGTTCTAAATCTGAATTACTACTGAAATATTTTGTAAAGATTTCATCTACTTTATTATAAACTTGTTCAAATATTTCAATAAATTTCTTTTCTTTTTGATTTACAGGATTTATACCAGGAGATAAAACTTTTGATGCAGAAAGTTCATCAAAAAATGAACGATTATTTTTAAAAATATTTTTAAATTCTTCATAATCTTTATGGAAAATCTAAAAAAAAAATTGCCCACCAAAGAAAATAATAATAATAATAATAATAAAGTAATAAAGAGAATAGAAAAGAAAGAAGAAAAAGAAAAGTATATTGATATATATAAATAAATATAATAATTTAAAAAAAAAATATATATATATATATATATATTAATTAATAATTTATTAACATAAAAATCTTCAGAAAGCATAAAGAAAATTTTACTATATAACTATATAATTAATTAATATATATATAGATAAATTTTTTTACTTTTTAAATATTATTACTTACAACATATTCAGAAGATCTTTTCTGGACAGCATATTCGAAAAACTCTTTATATAATTTTTCATTTTCAAAAACTTGATGTAAACTCTTCTTTGTAACATCAAGACTAGCAATTTTTTTATAAGCTTTAAAAGATTGAGCAATCTTTAATGATAATATAATATAATTAATTTGAAATAATAATTTTTATTATATTATATATTTTTTGTAATATTTTGTTTTTAAATATTTATTTATATATATAATATGGTTAATAAATATTATATATGTTTTTTTTTTATTATTCTTGATACAACTAAGTATATTTTTATATTTACAGGAATTGAAACATGGAGAATAACAACTGAAAAGAATAAAACGATATAATAGCTAATATTAAAATAATATTTATAAAAGAATAATATAAAAAATTTTATTAATATTATTTTTTTCCTTCTTATTTTGCTTTTGTTTTTACATAAATTTTTTTTTCTTTTTATTTTACTTTTGTCTTATTCATAAATTTTAAATTTATTATAATATAATAAAACGATAAAAAAAAAAAAAAAAGATTTATATATCTATATATATTATATAATGATACATTTTTTTTATAATACTTACATATCTGCTGGAAAATTTTTTGATATTGATGTACATGTGTAGACAGGAGCGGTACCAGTAATAGTGTATATTATTGAAAACGTAAGCATTATAAATGTTGAGAGCTTTACAATTATTTTAAATGAAAACTTTTTATCAATTTTACGTATCTCATAAATAGTTATAGGAAGAAATATAAACAAGAAAACATTTGTTATAATATGTAATGGAATTAATTCAAGTCTATATTATTAAAAATTAATATATGGTAATTTAATAATAATAATAATAATAATAATAATAATAATTATAATAATAATAATAATAATAATAATAATAATAATAATAATAATATGGTAATTTAATAATAATAATAATAATAATAATAATAATATGGTAATTTAATAATAATAATAATAATAATAATAATATGGTAATTTAATAATAATAATAATATTAATAATAATAATAAAAATAATATGGTAATTTAATAATAATAATAATAATAATAATAATATATATATATATATATATATATATAAGATATTATCATATATTTTGATTAATTTTACTTACGCAGAAGAACAAAAACCTTGTGACACAGGATGCATTGAATAACCTATTTCAAATACTGAGATAACTGTAACAAAAAACAATGAAAAAGTAATATAAAAAAGAATAGCTTTTTTAATTCTTTTCTCAGTAAAATAAAGACAAAATCTCTTTATTATTCCTTTATTTTCGTCTTTTTCCTTTTTATTATCATAAATAACATTTTCTTTATGTTGTTCATAAAGGAGAGAATTAATATGACATTGTCTCAAAAAAAGAATAACATATCCTGCACATCCAATATAAAACATTGGATAATCTTTTTCATATGTATTAATATTTATATTTATATATATATAATATTATATATAATAATAAAAATATATTTAATATTTACATCTATTTAATAAATTTTTATTTAATAAATATTGAAAATATAAAAATTATGAAAATAAAAATATTTTATTACTGATAGATGATATATATGGTATTAAAAAGCATGGCATTGTAAAATATTTAACCTTTATTTTATTTATTAATAAATATCATTATATATTTATTATTTATAAATATTAATAAATCATAGAAAAGCATAATAAAAGAGAAAAAAATAATTAATAATATTATATTTAAAAAAAAATATTATATATAAACAAAAAAATAATATATATATATATATATATTTATATTTATATTTACTCTTCGTATATAAAAAAAATAGACAGTCATTATTGAACTTATTAAAAAATATATTGATAATGTTATATTATATTTCATTTTTCGAAGGACATCTCGTCTTATAATAACAACTATTAAATTAATTCCTGTATATAATATAATAGCGATACATATAAATCTATAAAAAAAACCTGGTTTAAATACATCTACCAATTTATCTTCCTCTCCTTTATCATAAAATTTTTTGCATTTATTATAGAGACTAACTGCTCTGGGATTCGTACGATCCCATTCCACTGGAAATTCCATCTGTTTATCCTTTTTTCTTATAAAAAATAATAATAATAATAATTATACGATTATACTTATTGTATTTTCTATTATATTTTCTATATCTAAACTTAAAATATTAATATTGTTTATACTGTTCTTTTATTTATATTATATTATATTATATGTATATATGCTTTTATTGTTATATTTTATATTCTAATATTTATTCTTTTTTATTATATTTATTTTTTATAATTAAACTATAATATGATTATTTCTTCTTATTACATGCTTTTATGATATTTACAATAAAAATTATTGTTTTTAAAAAAAGTAAATATATTATAGAAAAGAAGTATTATATTAAATAATAAATCAAACTATATATTTAATTTGTTTTTTTAATAAAAGATTTAATAATAAAAAATTTTATATTTAAAAAATTTGTTTTACTTTTTATTATCAAATAGAATTAGTTTATTCTATTTATTATCAAAAGTAAAACATAATTAAAATGAGACTTTTTTATTATCTTTTATGGATATATTTTTATTTTTACTTTTATTTTCACTTTTATTTTTATTACATTTTATTTTATTTTTTTTTTATATGTATTTATATAATAAATTATAATTACATATTAATTTTATAATTAGAAAAATGAGAAAAAATTAAAATATATATATGATTTAACTTTTTATTATTGGTAATAAATTTATTTTTGCGAAAGGTTATTTTATTTAAAAAAAGTATTTAAGGTATTTTAAATTTATATACACAATGAATTTAAATTTATATTTTTAAATTTTTTCTTCTTTTTTTTTTTTTTTTTTTTTTTTTTTGTATACATTAATCAATATTTATTAATATTTATTGCAATGATTTATATGATGAATGATAATAATAATCTAATAATAAAACCAATAATACTAATGATGATAAAAACAAAAATTGTAATAGTAATAGTAATAGTTAAATAGTAATAATAATAATAGTAAATAATAATAATAAAATACTATTGTTAATGTGGTTCTTGAAGAAAAATGAATATATAAAGTTTAATTAACTAAATATAGTTTTTAAAATAGATATACATTATATTTTACTAAGTAATTAAACCTGACTGGAGAAATTTTTATAGTGGTGGATTTATATTAATATATTTTATTTTTATATTATTAATTATTTATTTTTAGAGTTCTATAAAAAAAGTAATATTAATACAATTATTTAATGAATTATGGTAACTTTTTCCCTTTTAAAAAAAAAAAAAAAAAAGAATATATATATATCATATAAACTAATTTAGAGTTTTGATATAAAAATTTACATATTGTATAAGTTCTTATCAAGTAATTTTTTAATATAATATTAAAAATTTTTAACTTTTTCTACTTTAATAATGAATATTCTTTATAAAAATATATTAATTATATTTTTATTCTATTAATAGCATCTATATAAAATATTTATATATATAATTTCAGTAATATAAAATTCTCTTATAAATAATAAATAAATAGATAATATAAACATTTATATTAATTATATACAGAATAAAACAATTGAAAAAATTGTTCAATTTAAGATTATTATAAACATAGTTTTTGATACATCTTATTAATAATTTTTTTATTTTATTTTACTTTATATTTTATTTAAAAAACAAAATTCAATCTAAGAAAATTCTAATGAAAAATAAAATAAAATAAAATAAAATAAAAAGTAGATTTTAATTAATTATTAAATGTATTTATTTATTTTTTATTTATTTATTTATTTATTTATTTATTTATTTATTTATTTATTTATTTATTTATTTATTTATTTATTTATTTATTTATTTATTTATTTATTTATTTATTTATTTATTTATTTATTTATTTATTTATTTATTTATTTATTTATTTATATATTTTATCCATTTTATTTCATTTATTAATATTGTTAGAATTCCTATATAATTGACAAATTAAATTATGACAATTAATACATTAATAAATAAAATACATAGATTATTCTAATTTTATGTAAACGTGATCACGTGAGAATCAGAACACGTGTTCACATATTAGTGGTTAATTTTATGTACGCCATAATAAATTTATTATTGTATAAATATATGTATTTTTCATTTACTTAAATCAATGTAATTACCAAAATTAAAATATATTTTATTAATAAATAAAGTTTATTATAAAAACCTATATAATAAAACGTTTTATTAAATTCACTTTTTAATAAATATATTTATTAATATATTTATTTATTTATTACCTATATTTTAGTTTTAAAAACAAAATTCAACAAAGAAAATTCTAATACAAAAAAAAATAAAATTAAATAATTAATTAAAGGTATTTATATATTTCTATTCTATTTTTAATATATATAAATAAGGAAACAAGTCTATTATAACTTGTTTCCGTATTTATACTTTTTTTTATTATAAAAAAATATATAAATAAGAAAATAATTTTCAAAAATAAATAATAACATTCACAAAAATTATTGTTTATTATAAATAATTTACTTTTATCTTTTATTATTTATTAAGTTTTAAATATAAACATAATTATTCTGAGTTCTGAGTTACTCAAAATAATTTTAAAGAGTTTATATAATAAAAGAAATTAAAAATAAATTTATTCTTTCTTATATAATTATTGTTAAAAAAAAAAAAAAAAAATGTATTCTTTAGACCTTGATATATTTAATACTTATGAAGATTATTTATGTAAAATAAACTTACCAGAATATAAATATGGTTCATCCATGACTGATTATACAACTATCATTATATTAGACAAATCAGGTTCAATGTTTAATTCAATGGAAACAATTACAAGACAATTTCTTCCTGAATTATTTACTAAATTAAATTATAAAGATGACCAACAAATAATCATTATTACTTTTAGTAATTCTAAAGAGTCTAAAATATTAACCTATAATTTTTCGGAGATAAAAAAAGGAATTGATATTCCTACTGAAGGTTGTACATATATGAAAGATGCATTAGAAAATTTAAATGAAATTTTAAAAAAAATTAATTCAGATAAAAAAATAAGAATTTTAACAATAAGTGATGGTGAACTCCATGATCAAAGAAGTACAGTAGAATATTCCAATGAAATTGTTGATACCATTCAAAAAAAAAATTTACTTGTTAATTCACAGGCAATAAGATTTTTTACGTCTTCTTGTCAACCTGATACAAGAGGGCTCTCTTCTTGTTTACAATTTTCAAATGTTACTTGTCCCATATTATTAGATATTAAAGCTGAGAATTTTATATATGAAAAATATGAAGATCTTTTTAATAGTGATGGATTTGAAAATAAAATAATGTTAAAATGTGAAGAGGATTATTTAAAAGTTGAACCATGGAATAACTACTGTAAAGAAATAAATTTAAAAAAAGGTGAAAATATATTTTGGTTAAAAAAAGATATAGGAGATAAATTATTAAAGGGTGATAATATATTAAAAATTGATACTTTATACCAAGAAAATGGGATAGATCTTGATAATAATATATCTTTAAAAATTAATTTAAAGGAAGATATAACCCTGAAGAATTATTATACATTTTTATCAAATAAAATTGATTTTTATTTGAAAAAATTAAAAATATTAAGAGTTGTAGGTACAGACAATTCCATAAAAGAAATGGATAAAATAATAAAATTTTTTGAAGATTTTGAAAATAAATTAACACTTAAGGAAGAAATAAAAAATTTGGATAATTCATTAAATTCAAGATTAATTTTGATATCTAAACAAATAGAAAAAAAGAAAACATCTATCGTTAATAAAATGAATCAAATTAAAAATAATGAAAAGATATCTCAACTAAATTCAAAACAACAAGCTGAATATTTAAGAAACGTTGATGTGAATGATAAAACTTCAAAAGCTTTAGCAAGAAGAGCTTTAACGAGTGGTTTAGATTTTGATGAAATGGCCAAAAATGAAGTCATTGAAATATCAAAACATATTCATGAATTAGATGGTATTGATGAAGATAAATTGTGTAAAAGTTTTTATTCCACTTGTAATACATTAGATGGTATAAGATTAGTAAGTAAACTACCAGAAAATAAAGAAATATTTGATAATATGACAGCGAATGATATTATTAAATTATTAAACATTGTTGGAGTAGCTGCTTATGCAGAAGATGGAAATTATCCAGATCCAATGACTTATCGATTAAAAAAAATTTATCCAAGTACTTTTATTTCTCTAAGTGATATTTTAGTTGCTTATGAAATTTCCAATGGAGAAAATTTAAGAGAAATTGGTAATAAAAATAATGAAATTAGTACATGTATTCCATATTTTGAAGAGGAAAGAATCCATAAATTTCTATTAAACTATGCACCACATTTATTAGAATTAACAACTTCAATTGGTATGAGAAAAATTATTTCAGAAGTACCATATACTTATGAATATACTATATTAGCTGGATATTGGAAGATGATTGAAATTTTATTAAAAGATAAGAGTGAAATTAATATAAGAACTTTTATTAATTTTATTCAAAATTATAGAATGGTTGCTAAACCACATTTTGAATATGTCATTGGATTAGTTGAAAATCAAAAAAGTTTACCAAAAAATATAGGATCTCTTTATATTGCCAATAATGGTATAACAAATATGACCTATCCTTTAACCGAATTAATATTAAGAGAAAAAAATGAAACGGATAAAGATTTTATACAAAGTATTATAAGAGCCACTTATCAATTTGAAGTTTATCAATATGTGAGAAAATTAATTAGAAGTCAAAATCCAGAAACAATAAATGATTTCATTAAAAATTCCTTAATTGAATTATTAAATATTGATATTGAAAAAGACAGAACAAAATTAAATCCTGTTTTTGAAGATGATGATAATTTACCAATTAATGATAATTATCTTCCAAATATTGAAATATCAAAGAAAAAATATATAAATAATATATTTTGGTTAGATTATATTGTCGCCATACCAACCTTACTCAAATCAGCATTAAATGAAAATAATCCAATTGAAAAAATGAAAAGTTTACCGGACACTTTATTAACAGATGAATTTATTAAAAAGGAATTAGGAATTGATTATGATATAAATTTATTTAGATTTAATTGTATTATTCAAAGCTTTTTGTATAGAGATAAAGCCAGTAGATGCGATTCAACGAATAAAAAGATGCTTATTTCTGATTTATATTATAATTTACATTTTGATAAAGAAATAAAAAAATATGTTAAAAAAGTTTTCCAAGAAGAATTCCAAAAAGATAAAAATAAAAAAACAAAAGAAGAAATTAATATTTTAAAAAATGAAATTGTTGAAAAATCTCTAAATACTAATACTATAAATGATTTTACTGATACTCTAATTAAAGGTATTAAAAGAAATTCAATTGAAATAAATATTTTAAATTCTGATTCAATAGGATTTAATGATTTAATTAATTCTTTATTAGAAGAAGAAGAAGAAAACAAAGCAAATATTCCATTAAGAAAAGAAAAATTATTTATTTTATTAACAGGAAGAAAAGAAAATGCTGAAATTATTTGGAATCAAGGAAATTGTTTAAGAGATATAGATAAAATTGAAAGAGCCAAAAAAATATTTGATAAAGATTGGTTAGAAAAGTATGAAAAAATGAAAGCTGAATTTGGAATTTATTTATATAGAGGTGGAGATAAAGTATGTAATAGACATGGTCACAGTAATGATTTACCATCCTATTGGGCATATGGATATCAATCTATTTCAGAAATGAAAGAAAATGAAAAAGAATCCTTTATAAAAGATTATTATTCAAAACATATTAGATGTTGTGGATTAGTGAAAAAAGAATTAAGTTATAGACAAATGAGAAAGAAAGCTAAAAGAGAAGGTTTAATTGGAGGAGTAAATTATAATAATAAAAAAAGTTCAAAATAAGAATAAATAAAGAAATAACTAAAAATAAATAAAAATTATTATGAAAAAAAAAAAAAAAAAAAAAAAAAAAAAAAAAAAGGAAAAATTCATTCTCTAATTATAATCTATATATATGTTTCAAAAAAGAAGGAAAAATTCATTCTATAATTATAAAATTATAATATATATATATATATTTCAAAAAAGAAGGAAAAATTCATTCTCTAATTATAATCTATATATATATTTCAAAAAAGAAGGAAAAATTCATTCTATAATTATAAAATTATAATATATATATATATTTCAAAAAAAAAAAATAATAATAATTCATTCTATAATTATAAAATTATAATATATATATATATATTTCAAAAAAAAAAATAATAATAATAATTCATTCTATAATTATAAAATTATAATATATATGCATCATATATTTCAAAAAAGAAAAAGAAAACATTCATAATTAATACTTATAATCATATCTTAATAATTATTAATTTTATATTACACAATAACCTATATATATATATATTTTACTTTTAACAATTATTCATATATATATTAATATATATCAATGTATAATTTAACTTTAATGAAGAATATTCATATAATATTAAATTCGTAATATTTTATTCAAAAAGGATTGAATAAATATTACTATACCAAATACATAATTATTTTTATTAATGTATATTAATTATTAAAAATTAAAAATATCATCAATATTTATAAAAAAAATAATAATAATAAATATTATAATAGTCATTAAGCATATATATATATATTTATATTATTTATATTTTATATAAAATACTGTTTTAAATCTATGGACTTGTATCATAAATACACATTTTGTAAATGATAAAGCATAAAGTATTAATTATAAACACCATACTCTTTCCTCATATATATATAATATTTCTTTATTTTTATATATATATTGAAAAAAAGATTATCTTCAAAAAAATATATTTTAAATATTTTCACTATTATAAAAAACAACAATAATAAAATAAAAAAAATTAAAAAAATATATTTTAAATATTTTCACTATTATAAAAAACAACAATAATAAAATAAAAAAAATTAAAATAAAAAAATAAAAAAATAAAAAATAAAAAATAAAAAATAAAAAAACATTTAAAATTATAAATAAATAAAAATAAAATAAAAAATTTTTAAATTCAATCTTTTTTCATATTTTGTTTCTTTTAAAGAAATTTTTTTTTTTTTTTTTGATCAGAAAATTTTTTTTCCTCACCCAATTTCTTGTCGAGCAATGTAGATAAGGATAAATTGATTAACATCCTTTCAAAAAAAAAAAAATTAAAAATTAATTATTATAATATAAAATATTATTTAAATAAAATAATATTTATTTATAACAATTAACTTATATTTAATTGATTAATTCATTTATTTAACATAAAATAAAAAATAAAAAACAAATCAGATAGGAGCGAAAGAAAGTTAATCAACACTGTTTTTCTGTTGAACTATGAAATCATCCTTTAATTTTTTATTTTTTATTTTATCTTAAAAATTATTAACGCGTATAACTATTAATAAATAATAAATGGAATAAATTATTATTATTTATAATTATACTTTTATTGATTAATAATTTTTTTTTTATTTTTTATTTTTTTTTTCTGTTTATTAAATAATAAATTTATTATTGTTATTTCCTATAATAAGAAAATAAAAAATAAATTGTGGGAGTGTGAATTTCACATTCTTATACTTTTAAAAATTTTTAAATTTAATAATGATTGGATTAATTAATATATTTTTTATAATGATTGGATTAAATATAATATGTATTTTTTAAAAAATTCATATGAATATAGAAAAAATTATTATATGAAAAATTATTAAATATTATTAAATATTTAAAATATTTATTATTACAATATTAAAATACTAAAAATATGCTTATTATTTATTATTAATATTTTAAAATTTTATTTTTTATAATAGAATTTCATATTTAATAATATTTAATAATATTATTTATGTATAAATATTTATTATAATAAAAATAAATTAAATAATAATTAATCATTAATCACTAACTATTAATCTTAATTAATTAAAAAATTAAAAAAGTGATAATATTAATTTTATATTAATCATATGTAACATAAAAGTAAATATTTATTTCATAATGGATATTTAAAACATAATGGATATAATAGATATTTAAAACAATGTTTTTATTTATGTACTATTTTCTTTATTTTTTTTTTTTACTTTTTATTTAAACATTAAAAATTAAAATAAAATAAAATAAAATAAAATAAATATTAATAATATATAATTATAAATATTTTTTTTTATTTTGTTTTTAAATATATATAATATGTTTGACAAAAAAGATATAAGAAGAAATGAATATCAATTAACAAGAGGTCAAGCAAAATGTGGATATGACTGGTGGTGGCATTCATTCACAGGTAAAAATGAAATAACAGGTGAAGAAAAAGCTTTTTTCATTGAATTTTTTTTATGTAATCCTTCAACAGGTGATGAGGAACCAATATTTGGTCAATTAAAAGAAAATAAAGAAAAGGGAATTAAACCTTCCTATTTAATGGTAAAAGTTGGTGCATGGGGTGAAGACCACGCACAGCTTCACAGATTTTTTGGTTGGAATAAAATAAAAATTCATAAGAAAGCTCTTTATTCTATTGAAGCAGATAATTGTTATATAAGTGAAACAGAAACAAAAGGTTCTGTTAAAGTTTCAAAAGATGATGTAGAAAATCACCCAGAATATATGAGTGATGTTGGAAGTATGGAATGGAATTTAAAAATAGAAAAGATAATACCTTTTAATGTAGGATATGGTGCTTCTAAACTTTTTAGATATCTTCAACTTTTTGAAATGTTTTGGCATGTTGAAGGTATGAAAACATTGTATGAAGGTGAAGTCATATATAATCATAAAAAATATATTATTACAAAGGAAAATTCTTATGGTTATGCTGATAAAAATTGGGGTAAAAATTTTACTTCACCATGGGTTTGGCTTTCTTCTAATAATTTAGAAAGTAAAATAACAGGTAAAAAATTAGAAAATAGTGTTTTTGATATAGGAGGTGGACGTCCAAAAATTGGTTTTATTTCTTTACCAAGAAAATTATTATCAGCTTTTTATTATGAAGGTCAATGTTTTGAATTTAATTTTTCAAAATTTTGGACTAATACTAGAACAAAATTTAATGGTTATGAAACAGAGGATAAAATTATTTGGTATGTAGAACAAAAAACTTGGAAAAATAAAGTTATTGTTAATGTTGAATGTTTAAAAAAGGATATGCTTCTTTTTAATTATGAAGCTCCAACTGGTGAAAAAAGACATACAAGATTATGGAATGGTGGTAATGGTACTGGAACTATAAAATTATATCATAATGGAAAATTAATAGATGAAATAATAGCTAAAAATATTGGATGCGAATATGGTGAATTTGATGCCATTCAACCATATCGAAAAAAATAAAAAACATGATAATAATAATGATAATAATAAGCATATTTATATATATATATATATATATAGCATTCTCTATCTTTTTAATACATAATAATAATAATAAAATATTATAAAAAAGTAAAAACTTAAAAATAATAATAATAATATAAAATAATAATAATATAGAAAAAACTAAAACTTAAAAAAAATAAAATAAAATGAATTTTAATATACAGCATTTTCTATCTTTTTAATACCTAATAATAATAAAAAAAATAATTATAATAAAAGAAAAAATGAAAACTTAGAAAAAAATAAAATAAAAAAAAACTAAATATACAGCATTTTCTATCTTTTTAATACCTAATAATAATAAAAAAAATAATTATAATAAAAGAAAAAATGAAAACTTAGAAAAAAATAAAATAAAAAAAAACTAAATATACAGCATTTTCTATCTTTTTAATACCTAATAATAATAATAGAAAAAATAATTATAATAAAAGAAAAGATGAAAACTTAGAGAAAAATAAAAAATAAAAAAAAACTAAATATACAGCATTTTCTATCTTTTTAATACCTAATAATAATAATAGAAAAAATAATTATAATAAAAGAAAAGATGAAAACTTAGAGAAAAATAAAAAATAAAAAAAAAAAAACTAAATATACAGCATTCTCTATCTTTTTTTAAAAAAATATATATATAATATATATTATAAGTAAATTGTAAGATATACTAAATATTTTATATTTCTTAAAAATATGTATTATAATATATTAAATACCATATACAGATAATACTAAATATTTTATCTTTCTTAAATTATATATTATAATATACTGATATAAACTTTTATAATAATATATGAGAATAGAAGTATATATAATATTATATAATATAATGTATAATACTTGTCATGTTAAAATATAATATAAATAAAAATATTAATTCTTTATATTTTTATTTATATTATATTTTTTAATATAACAATTAAATAATAATAAATAAAAATAGTACTAAATAAAATAAAATAAAATAAATAATAAAAATAAAACAAATATAAATAAAAAATAAATATTAAAATATATATAATAAAACAAATTAACAATAACTTTAACTTTATTATAATTTATTATATTTATTTTTTATTTTTTCATATTTTCATATATTTTTTAAAACTTTTTGGATAAAAAACAAATACTATACTTTTCTTATAAAATGATCAATAATTTATTTAGTTATTTATAATTCATCTATTTATTATTATATATTGATTTATTTACTTTTTAATATTTATTCATCTATTTATTTTTTGATTGGACTAATAAAAAATACCCAATCATTAATTAGTTATAAAAATTTTATTTAATATATTGTATTATTTTTTTTTTTTATGTTATTCACTCTTAACAAAAAATTATAAAATATTAATTATGAATATATAATAATTTTTATAAAAGTTTAATAAGAAAAAATTTAAAAAATAAGAAATAAATTGCTTTTGATAAAATAAAAGGTATTTATAAATAGATCAATAGTAGAAAAAGAAAATATTCTTTTTTTAATATTATGTTTTAATAATTATTAATATGATGACTGATACCTAGTATCTAATTAAAGTTATCCCTGACTGAAAAGACTATGTGGACAAGTTGTTCTGATCATAATTATTAAAATATATTAAAAAAGATATTTTCTTTTTATTTTTAAAAATCATGACAATAAAAAGAAATATATATATTTTTAATATAAAATAAGTTGATATTAATAATTCTATATTATTTTATAATTTTATTTTAGGTAATTTATCTTGTATTTTAAAATAATTAAAAATTGCATTATTATCATGATGACAATTAGTTAAATCCATTCTATGTAAGACTTCTGTTTTTTTTCAGTAAGGGGAGAAACACCGAATGAAAGGTTTTCTTTTATTCACCGTTTTAAAGCTTAATGAAAAATTATGGAGAACTTTATGAATACTATAATTTTTTACCAGTTAAAAATAAAATTATAATTATAAAATAAGGATTTAACTTTGTTATTTTCTTATTTTGTAGTTGTAATTTTATTATGGTAAAAAATTATAGTTGGATTAAAGTTTAATGTCTAAAGATTTAAAATAGCTATCTGACTTTAATAATAATAATTATAATAAAATATAATAATTATACTTTAAGAATATAATGTTAATAATATTTTTTTCTTAATTATATTATTTTAGGTAGGTGAAATGTAAAGGACTACATTTAGCTAATTTTAATTTTAGAATAATAAAAAAAAAAATGTAGAAATAAATTAAAAAAAATAATGTAATAAAAAATAAATGAAAAATAAAAATAAAAATAAAATATAAAAAATAATTTAGAATGGTGTAAATTTAATATTATTTGTGTTTTATTGATTATTCATAATTATTAGTATTTGTAATAGATTAGATAGAAAAGGAAAAGTTTAAA
>MCFG01000612.1:0-23627 GCA_002104895.1 Anaeromyces robustus | reverse complement strand
TTTTAGCCTGATGTTGAAGATTCGTCTGGTATCCGAATCCTAGAGGAGGACCATGTAACGAAACTCATAATCAGTAAATTAGTAACCATGATCTAGTGGTTAAATACTATGACCATTGAGCTGAAATCTTTGGGTTCGACTCACACTCATTCTCAATTTTATAAAAATTTTTATTTTAAGAAAAATTTATTATTAATTTCTGTATTTTATTTCTGTATTTTATTTCTGTATTTTATCATAGAAATTAATAGAATAAAATCAGAAATTTTCGGATAAAAATTTAATATAATTTATCCTTTTTCCATATGATTCTATTTTTATCAAAAAATTTAAGTTTCGAGAACTTTTTAGAAACTTTTATTATTTTCAAAAAAAAAAATATAAATAGGTGTAAAATTCATTAATAAAATATTTTGAAATTCGTGCTTTTATTAATTAGTTTATAAGTATGTTTTATATTGGCTAGATTAATCTTCTTCAATTTCCTGTTGACGACATCAGGAAAGGCTCTTTTTAATTCTTCTAAAAGGATCCATAAAGAGGATGGAACAGTACCAACGGGATATTTCGTTTGATACCAACTTCTAGCAGCTCCACGCAACCTAGACTGAACGAAGTTGATTTTCGCTTCTTCGGGCCATAACTTACAAGGATAAGTTTTAAATGTATCTCCGCAAAGTTGACAGAATAGTTCAATTTCGGAGATATCGCCGCAGAAGAGTCCAGGTTCAGGTACTTGAGCAACAGTGTAAGGGAAAGCTGTTCTCATAATAACATCATGATCCACGTCAAACCTGGTAGCGTTGTCATCGAAAGTAGCTTAAGGGGAAGAAGTGGTAGCTACCGGAATTGGTTGTTCACTAGTAGAAGCCATGGAATGGCAGTAGGATAAAGTTTCTCTTTTTGTTTAAGCTCATGCTTAAAGTAGAAAGTAGCTTTCTTCAAGGATTCTAAGGAGTTCAATATCTCGTTGTTAGCACGCTCGTAGGATTGAAATTGCTTCATTACCTCTTGATGGTAACAATGTAAATCATCCTTTGAGACGAAGCCTTGATTTACACCAGATACAATATTGGAACAGGCTTGGGAAGTCTCATTACTTAATTGTTCTAGTCCTTCAGCTAGAGAATTACAGGCTTGCGAGGCTTCCATTCTTAATTGTTGTACTGAATCTTCTTGATTCATCTCCATTTCTTCGTCCGATTTCGCAGAATACCCAGTGTTTTTTCTTAAAGAGAACTTTGGCATTCCAAGGAAGTTACAAAACACCAGGTAAGATTATTGTAAAGTTTAAATTTGGTTTAGAGGATAACTTGGTCGGAATACACAATAATCTAATACGTAGGGTGTACAAATTTTAATTATCTTTATTATAAATTTTATTATAAATATTATTTCTTTATTTAATTTTATTTAATTATTTATTATTGTAGTTTATTAGATTATTATTAGTTTAATAATCTTACAAAAAATATAAGAATACATATTTCATCAATCTTTTATACATTTTCATTGAACAATACAATAATATAAGTAAATTAATAATATATATAAAAAATAATATTAGATAATAATATAATTTGTTAATAAAATAAAAGTATAATTTATATTCAACTGTATTATTAATAAAATTAATAATAACTGACTTGTTTAAGGATTTGGGGCGCATTATCATGATGAATAATAATTATTTAATAGATATAATGTGGCCTATATCTATAATCAATTCAAATCCTTAACATAAAAATTAATCATTATAATTAATTATTATTTATTAATTTAATTATTTATCAAACTGTTACAGTTCATAACAAATATATTATGGATTATAACAAAATGTAATTTACACTCAAGATTATTAAACACAAAATTTTTATTAGGTTTAAGTTTTTATTTTATTTATAAAAGATTTAAAAAAAATAATTATTAAAAGTAAAATAATGATAAAGAAAAATTAATAGAGATTAATGAAGATAATTCAAAAATTATTTTAAAAACTACATGTTTTTATATTTTTTTACAAAATTAAAATATGTTAAGCCTATCTAACATTTTCTAACTAATTTTAAATATAATTACTAAGTAAAATTGAAAATAAATTGAATTTAAATTGTTAATAAAATTATAAGTTAATTATTATAAATATTTATTATATAATAACTAATTACTATCTATTTATTATTATTATAAGTATTAATATATTTGAAAGAATATTTTAGAATTATAACAGAAAATTTACTAAACTATTACTAATAGAATTATAAAAAAAATGTTTTAAATTGAATTTAAATTGTTAATATAATTATTATTTTATTATAGGGTTATTATTTTATTATTATAAATAATAATTATATATTATTTAATTATTTATTATTATTATAAAAATACTATAACTGAAAATTTATAAAATATTTTTGTGGTTGTTTAGTTAAGTATTATTTATAAATTTCTGTAAAATTAGTTTTGTATTGTTAATATAAATTTTTATAATCAATTGAATTAAAAATAATTTTCATTAATATATAATAGTATAAAATAATTGTAATTATAATATATTTTAGTGCATAAATTTATTGTAGCATTACTAATAATTATTGAATTTGTGGTGTAATTTGGTAGGGACTATTACTAATTATTACATGGCAAGGAATTTGGTTATACTTAAAAAGTAATTGTAATTAGTAATTTTTGGCTGATTTTTAGTAGTAAATTGAAATAAGAATTGTTTTATTTTATAATTAATATTCATAATATATTGATTTAATAATAATAAAATTGATTTAATAATTTATTATAATTGACTTTAATAAATATTTTGATATTGATAATAAAATTTATATTAATAATTTTATAAGTGATATTAATAAAAAGTGGCTGATTAATAATAATTTTATAAATTTTTAATAATTTTTATATTGATATTAATAATTTTTGTTTTGATATTAATAATAAAATATTTGGTATTAATAATAATATATATATTTAAATTGATATTAATAATTTTTATATTGATTTTTAATAATAATATATTGAATATTTATTTTAATAATATAATTTAATATTAATAAATTTATATTTGTTTATAAATATTTTAAATAAAATTCATTCTTTTATATTATAAGAATATAAGTAAATAATAAAATATTTAAATATATTATCCATCACAGTTTTATATATATATTATTATTATTTTCAAAAATTAAAAGGAAAATTTGAAATATGTTTATAATCATTATTTAAATCATTGTTACTTATTACTTCTTTAGAGCATAATTTATTAAATTTATTTTTTAATGCTCTTTTGTAGTGCCAAATACAATATTTGATATTTATATTTGGAAATACTTTTTCGGCGGCATTTGATATCGCCTTCTCAAAATCACAATGAAAATACTTTGGAGTAATTTCATTATTACTGTTATATTTAATAGCATTTTTTTTTAGTTCCTCTAATAATATTTCATAATTTATTTGTTCTTTATTTTTTATAATAGAAAAAGAAGTAGTATAAAAACTATTTAATTTTTCAATATACGTTCTTGTTATGAATGCTTGTTGAGCTATTGCAGGTGCAGTGTAAAAAGTCCCATCTGCAAATATGTCTTCATATTTTGAAAACAATTCTGCTTGGAATGGAGATTGAAAAATTATAAGATTATCATTTTTGAATATTTTAAATTCTTTACCCTCTTTTGTTTTATAATATTCTGATACATCGGGAATTTCATCAAATGATTTTAAATCAGGAGGTAAATTTTTACTTATATTTCTTGCTATTGAAGATTTAATTGTTTTATATTGACAACATTGAGATCCCATTTCAGGAGAAATTTCATCATATAAACGTTTTGGTTCTATATCAAAAGGAACTGAACTTCTTCTAATTTCATATTTAATTTTATGTTTTATTAATGATGTAGTTGCTTCATATTTTTTTCAAGATGATTATGTGAGCTATCATACTTTAATATTTCATATTTATCATTTAAAATAATGAATGATTTGCACCTATTCATTGTTCTATATTCAGTACATCTATATATTTTTGAATGGTCTTTTCTTTTAGATGAAAAATCAAATTTATATTTTCTGTTTATAATAATTTGTTCATTCCCTCTATTAGTTTCGCTTATCTCCTATATTTTCTTCCATTTTCAATAAAAGTTTTTAAATATATATGATTAAATGTTTTAATATTATCAATTTCAATAAATATAATTAATTATATTTATTTATTTTCAATTAATATTGATTTAATTATTCAAGCTTAATATAATTTTAATTCTTTTATATTTAATATTCAAATATTAAAATTTTTATTTTATTATTATCTTTATTATAATTTTTTTATTATTATTTATATATTAATTATTATTATTATTATTATTATTATTATTATTATTATTATTATTATTATTATTATTATTTATTATTTTTATTATCATTATAATAATATTATAATTATAATTATTGATAGTATTTTTGTAACACTGCAAATATTTATATTATCAAATTTAATTTTTATTTATTTATTTAAATAATTTAATTTAATAGCTATGAATCACCAAATCCCATTTCACCAAGTGGCATATTTATTATTTATAATTTATTATTTTATTATTATTTATTATTTATTATTTATTTCTATTATTTATTATTGATATAGATATCTATATATGAAAAAATTCTTTATAATTATATTTATTTTAACATTTATTTATTATTTATTTATTCATTAAAATAATTTATGGTAGTATAAACCATGTAAAAATTATATCTGGTTACATTCAAAAAAAATTAATTATTAAAAATAAAAATAAAAAGTTGAATGTGGCTTCTTGATTAAAATAAAATAATTACATTTTTAATATGGCGTATTTATTAAGAAATGTAAATTTTTGTATTTTAATTTGGTGAAATGGGTCACATTCATATTTATTTAATTTGTCCAAACCCTTTACAATATCGATTTAAATACTTTTTAATATTCATTTATTTTGTTGAAAATCGAATTTTAAGTGATTTAGTCAATAACGAAATTTAATTACAATTGATCTATTAGTTAATTTCAATTTTAAATCCACTAATTTTCGGGACATCGCTCCCCCAAAGAAAATCGAATTCCAGGCGATTGTCAATAACCAAATAATATGAATTAGAGTTTGAAATTAATAATTTTAAATAATTTATAGTTGAAAATAATATAATTGAATATATTATAAGTTGAATAATAAATATATAATATAAAATAGTTGATATTTAAATTTTTAAAAATTTTTAATTGAATAATATATTTTGAATATATTGCAATATATGAAAATTTATATTGAAAAAAATTTTTAAATTTTTTTTTTTTTTTTGAAATTTTTTAATTAATAAAAAATTTTTTTTTTGAAAAATAATTAAAAAAAAATTTTTATTTTTTGAATAATAAAACTGATATCAATAAAAGCGAATATTTTGTAATAAAATTGAATGTTTTTAATAATTAATTGTCCATTTTAATATTAAATTTGATAATAATTGAGTATTAATATAGTCCAGTTTAAATATTTGTGTAAAATTGTAACGAATCTCACAATTGTTACGGTTCATAAAATTAATAAATGGATTATAACAAACAAAATATTTAAAAACACTTCAAGATTTGTTAATTAAAATTTTTATTTAGTTTAAAGTTATTTTATTTATTAAGTTTTTAATATTAAGAATTATTAAAGATCAATAAAAAATAAAAGATTAAGGATTAATTGATAATGATAAAATTCAAAAATTATTTTAAAAATTACACGTATTTATATTTTTTTTTACAAGTTAAAATTTGTTAAGCCTATCTAACATTTTCTAACTAATTTAAAATATAATTACTAAGTAAAACTAAAATAAATTGAATATAAATTGTTAATAAAATTATTAGTTAATTATTAAAAATATTTATTATATAATAATTAATTACTATCTATTTATTATTATTATAATTATTAATATATTTAAGAGAATATTTTAGAATTTTAACAGAAAATTTACTAAACTATTACTAATAGAATTGTAAAAGAAATTATTTTAAATTGATTTTAAATTGTTAATATAATTATTATTTTATTATTATAAATAATAATTATATATTATTTAATTATTTATTATTTATTATTATTATAAAATTAATATAAGTAACTGAAAATTTATAACATATTTTTGTGGTGGTTTAGTTAAGTATTATTAATAAAATTCTGTAAAAGTAGTTTTATATTGTTAATATAAATTTTTATAATCAATTGAATTAAAAATAATTTTCATTAATATAATATAGTATAAAATAATTGTAATTAAAATATATTTTAGTGCATAATTTTAGTTAATTTGGGGTGTAATTTGGTAGGGACTATTACTAATTATTGTATGGCAAGGAAGTTGGTTATGTTTAAAAGTAATTGTAATTAGTAATTTTTGGCTAATTTTTAGTATTGAATTGAATGAAAATTATTTTATTTTATAATTAATATTTATAATATATTGATTAATAATAATATAATTGATTTAATTATTTATTATAATTGACTTTAATAAATATATTTTGATATTGATAATAAAATTCATATTAATAATTTTTATAAGTGATATTAATAAAAAGTGGCTGATTAATAATAATTTATAATTTTTATAATTTTTATTTATTGATATTAATAATTTTTGTTTTGATATTAATAATAGAATATTTTGTATTAATAATAATATATATTTAATTGATATTAATAATTTTTATATTGATTTTTAGTAATAATATATTGAATTTTTATATTAATAATATAATTTAATATTAATAAATTTTATATTGTAATATATTTTGGAAATTTCAATTTAATATAGAATGTAGGAAAGTTCTACAAGCCACAAAGAATTTAGTAATCTTAATGAAATTAAGATTAATTGTTCATTCTTTATCAAGATGCCCCCACTAAGACTCAAGCTACACTGAAGCTGAGTTAAACTTGACTATATTCTTCAAGTGAACATTTCTGTTCATCAGTATACCAGAAGCAGGGTCAGCTAACGTAACAGTATTATATTGTTTCTTGATTACTCTTAAGGGTCCAACAAAATATGGTTCTAACTTTGTTCGGCTGAAATTTCTTACTAACACTAAGTCACCAGGTTTAATTCTTTTTCCTTGGTTCATACTATTCTTTTCTTCTCTTCGGGAAGCCCAATACTTAGATGCATTTTTAATATTAGCGGCAGCTTCCGTGACCCATTGGTAGTGAGATACAAATTTTTCAAGTAAGATTTCATCCGAGGATTTCTTTACTCCTTTGGTTGGTCTGGCAGCTATATCAAATGGTTGTTGATCTTCTCTTCCATAAACTAATTCAAAACTAGAGTGGTTAGTAACTGAATTTTTCGTTGTTCTTAGAGCCCAAAGAGCGGATGGTAATATTTCATCCCAGTCTTTGTATTTTTGTCCAAGTAATCTTAATAATTTACCGATTTCTTTATTTCGGTTTTCTACCAATCCATTACTTTCCGGATGGTAAGTAGAAACAAACTTGACGTAAACATCATATAAGTCAAGAAATATTTTTGTCATATCGGAGGTAAATTGAGTACCATTATCAGTAGTGATAACTTGAGGTACTCCATGTCTGGCAAAAACATTAATTAAGAATTTAATAACGTCTTTAGAGGTGATGTTTTCAGTGGGTTCCGCTTCTACCCACTTGGTAAAATAATCTACAACAACTATAATATATTGGTTGTTGTTGTTGGTCTTTTCCAGAGGTCCTATTATATCCAAAGCTAAGTGAGTAAAAGGTCCTTCAACTTCAGTTGGAATATCTTCGGTTGGTGATGGATATGGTTGAGGTCTGTTTAATTGACATTTTTCACATTTGCTAATGATTCTTTTAATGTCGTTAACCATATCATTCCAGTAATAACTTTTCTTTAATCTCTGGTAAGTTTTATAGTATCCTTCGTGACCGATACTATGAGCTTCGAAAATTAATTCAACTTTTTCTTTTGTGTCAGTGACTAATTTTCGATAATTTTTGCCATCAATAAAGTAATCTATACCATCAATTGTGGTAAACTTTTCTTCAATGAATTCTTTTAATACTTTAGATAACAGATTTTCGTCATTTTCTTTAATAACTTTCGTCGCTAAAACTACTTTGTCTTCATTACTTTTCATTCTTGACAAGGCATCGGCTACAACATTCTTTTTACCCGTTTCGTATCTAAGGTCTATTTGTAAGGTACTTACTGTTAAACACCATCTTGTATGTCTAGCAGTTTGTGGTTCCTTGTTCTTCAGAAGTCCAATTAAGGGTCGATGATCGGTATACACTATGGTTGGAATAGGATTACCCATAATGTAAGATTTTAATTTCTTAAGACAATAAATTAAAGCGGTTCCTTCTAAATCAGTAATATCATAATTCTTTTCTGATTTAGTCAAGGTTCTGCTAATGAAATGAACTGGATGTTCAATATCATTATCATCATTCTTTTGGAGAAGTACTCCACCAACACCATCATAAGAAGCATCAGTTCTGATTATAAACTCTTTGTAAAGATTTGGAGTGACCACTAGGTTATTGTAGGAAATTAATAATAAATAATAATATAATATATTAAATTATTTATAACACTATTGATTATTCACTTAATTAATTAGTAGATTCATTTATATAATATATATTTGTTCATTTATTTATGGTTGATATTTATATTTTATTTATTATTAATTGATTGTTAATATCGACTCAAAGAGTCAAATAAAATAAAATACATGAATTTATATATTCAAAAATCTATTCTAAATTATTACATGATTGGGCAAATTATTTAAAATAAGAATTATATAATTATTTAATTATTATTTTAATTAAATAAATATAATATTAAGAACTAGATAAATTATTATATTAATTAAGTGAATAATAAATTAATATTTAAATAAATTTATTTCAATGAATACATATTATTAATTTAAGTAAATTATTATCTAATAATTGAGTGAATATATTTATTATTAATTAAATAAATAATATTATTCCGAAAGGTAAAGAGTAAGGTTCGAACCAGAGACAACCAACATAATAATAGAAGCAGGTAGAACTGAGCCTAATTAGTAGCCATAATGGATCCATATCATTACATGGTCCTCCTCTAAAGATCGGATACCAGACGATCGCTAATATAAAAGAATAGTAAATAAGAGTTTGTAGATAATCTAAAGAGAGTTATAATCGAGAGTAATCATTAAAAGCCTAAAAAAAAAAAATTTGTATAAGATAGTATCTACAAAAAGATATATTAAAATATTAGAGTTATAGTATTTGATTATTTAGCGGTAACGTATCCTAAAATAGTAGTTAAAATTTTATATCGAAGTAGAGTTTAAGAGGTATTATATGGCAGGCACAGATAAAATAAAGATAAATTGGTATCTGGTTTTCTAGTAGAATTGAGTATGAACAGAAAATTACCAAAAAATGCGGCTAACGGCATCAAAATTGAAATAAAGATTTTTTGAGAAGAAAAATAGGTAAAACTGTTCTAGAATGTTCCAAACTAGTTCAAAGTGTACTCCTGATGGAGATAATTTATATTTAGTGAAAAACGCATCATTTTTTAAACCGATTGGTAAAATTAAAAAATTTCCGAAAAAGATTGATGGATGCATTGTTGTTCTTATTTTAATATTATTGAAAATAGATTTTCGATTTATGGCGTTTATTGAAACGTTGAACGGTGAAAACCTTGGAAGGATTGGTCCTACAACAAGGTAGTGGGTGTTGTTTCAACGTGGAGTCGATATTGTAAAGATTTGGAGTGACCACTAGGTTATTGTAGGAAATTAATAATAAATAATAATATAATATATTAAATTATTTATAACACTATTGATTATTCACTTAATTAATTAGTAGATTCATTTATATAATATATATTTGTTCATTTATTTATGGTTGATATTTATATTTTATTTATTATTAATTGATTGTTAATATCGACTCAAAGAGTCAAATAAAATAAAATACATGAATTTATATATTCAAAAATCTATTCTAAATTATTACATGATTGGGCAAATTATTTAAAATAAGAATTATATAATTATTTAATTATTATTTTAATTAAATAAATATAATATTAAGAACTAGATAAATTATTATATTAATTAAGTGAATAATAAATTAATATTTAAATAAATTTATTTCAATGAATACATATTATTAATTTAAGTAAATTATTATCTAATAATTGAGTGAATATATTTATTATTAATTAAATAAATAATATTATTCCGAAAGGTAAAGAGTAAGGTTCGAACCAGAGACAACCAACATAATAATAGAAGCAGGTAGAACTGAGCCTAATTAGTAGCCATAATGGATCCATATCATTACACTCTTTATCGAATTCAGGATACTTCAATATTGGAGCATTAATTAACTTTTCCTTAAGTTTTTGGAAACTTTCTTCTTGTTCAGTACTCCATATGTACTGGGCTTTCTTCCTTAATAACTTGCACAATGGAGCTGAAGTTTTTGCATATTGGTCTATGAATTTTCTATAGTAACCAATAGCACCTAGAAATGATCTTAGCTCGTGAACATTAGTTGGAGCTTTCCATTCACGGATAGACTTTACTTTTTCGTCTATCGTTTGAGACCTTGATCTGTTACTTTATGTCCTAATACTTCAACTTCGGTTTGCATAAAGCAACATTTTTCGATATTTATTTTTAGTTTATGTTCCTTAAAAATTTCTAACACTTGCTTAATATGAACTAAGTGTTCTTCAACAGTTTTAGAATAGATTAATATATCATCGATGAAGTTATAGACGCATTTTCCTATTAATGGAAAAAGAATGCGGTTCATTTCTCTTTGGAATGTAGCTGGTGCACCTGTTAAACCGAAAGGCATAACTTTAAATTGGTAATTACCAAATTTTGTAGTAAAGGTGGTAATTTCGATACTATCATCATCCATACGAATTTGATGATAACCAGAGTATAAGTCCATAGTTGTAAAAATTTTTGCACCTGCTAAGCTATCAAAAATTTCATCGATATTTGGCAGTGGGTATGAATCCTTCTTAGTAGATTCATTGACCTTTCTATAGTCAATACACATTCTCCATTTACCATTTGGTTTTGGAACTAAAATAATGGGAGATGACCATTCTGAACTAGAAGGTTCAATTAATCTCTGTTCTACAAGTTTTGCAATAATTTCTTGTAAGATATCAGACTTTAACTTAGTCAGTCTGTAAAATTTTTGTTTAATTGGTTTGGCACCTTCTTTGAGTACTATTTTGTGAGGAGATAAATCTGAAGGTGTCAATTCTTCAGTAGAAGTTGCAATAATATCAAGATACTCTTGAAGTAATTTAACAATTTTATCACCAAATAGAGGATTTAAGGTTTCGTAAAATTCTTTGTTTTGAATATATTCTTGAGGTGGTAAACCTTCAATTTTCTTTAAGTTTTTCTTAGCTTCACGACGATCTAATGCCTTAATCATACATAGTAATTTTTCCTCATTATTATATTCATTGTTAATGGGAGCTATTACATCTACTAAACTGTTAAGTTTCCAACTGGATTATTTTCTAATTTAAATAAGTCTACTAGGTCGAATGACTAATTATATAGTTTTTATAATTAAATAGTTTTTATAATTAAATAATATTTAAATAATAACTAAATTAATTGTAATGCAAATAACACAATATTTATTTAATAATAATAATAACACTTTAAGATTAACTTTTTAATAGTAAATTTTATTTAAAAATAAGATATTGATAATATTAATATAACTATATAATTCAGGTGTTAATAACCTTACAAAGAACATTAAATATAACTTTATGTTATGTTCTTTTATACTTTGTAAGTTTGATAATAATAATATAAAATATAATATAAAATATTAATACATTAATTTAATACATTAATTTAAAGTGATACGTTAACGTATAATATAATTAATAATTTGTAATATAATAAGTTATTAATATCGATATTAAATAGTAATAAAATTAATATATTATTCAATATAATTGAATATATATAAATAATATATATATTAAAATATATTATTAGATTATTTAAATAATCTTAAATTATAATAATTAAAATAAAATATTATAATAATAATTATTATATATAATTATTATAAAAAATTATTAATAATTATTATAATAAATAATAATATTATATATCAAAATAATTGAAATTATAAATTCTAATTTCAATTGCACTTGATGTCTTGACATAAACCTTTTTTGTTGAATTTACATAGACTATATAATATTGGATGTGTAACGAATCTCACAATTAATAAAATAGTAACCATGGTCTAGTGGTTAGTCACTATGACCATCTGGGCGAACACTCTGGGTTCGACTCACACTTGTTACAAACTTTATTAAAATTTTATTTTTTAAATTTTTTATTATAAATTTCTGTATTTTATTTCTGTATTTTTATTTCTGTATTTTACGTAGAAATTAATAGAATACAATCAAAAATTTAAGACAACTTTTATATTAAATTTTTCTAAATTTTTCTATAAGATTTTAATCAAAAGTTTCTAGAAATTTTAAATAACTTTTTACGAAGAAAACTATTTTTCCGTAAAAAGTATAAATAGGTGTAAAATTTTTTAATGATTAATTCTTCGCGATTTTATTAATTAATTATAAGTAATTCAGAATATTACAAAATTAATTAATAAATAAATAAATTTTTACTTTTAATAAATCTAATAAAACAAGTTCTTACAAAACCAATTTTCTTTTCTGATTTACTTTCTGTGTAGACCTGTTGGGTCAATCAAAATAATTGTGTAAAATAATTTACTTATTTTTTACAATTTATTACAATAAAATCGCCCAAAAGTTAGTAATTAAACCCAATACCTTTACACAGAAAAAATTTTCCAAACTACCCTCCGGAATACATAGAAACTACCCTACTTTCTGGGACCACCCTACGGACTATCTTAGACTATCCTACATTAAATCTTAGACTACTCTACTTATATTTGGGACTACCCTCCGGACAATTATAAACTATCCTCTATAAATTTCTTTAGACTACCCTCCGTAATTTCTTTTTAGACTATCTTCCGGACCACTACAAACTACCCTCTGTAATAATTCTTTTTATAACCTCCGTAATTTCTTACTTAGCACAAGACTACCCTACGGAATAAATTATATTATCGAAGACTACCCTACGGAAAATATTGTCCCTAATCGAAATCATAAATTACCTTTAAATTACACCTGAACTATTTTAAATATAGTGTTAGACTACCCTACGGAATATAATATTGTTGAAAACTACCCTACGGAAAATACTGTTCTTAAAAAAAAAAAAAAAAAATTTTTTTTTATTACTCCTAAACCACTACTGAACTGCCTTAAAAATAGTAAAAGACTACCCTACGTACAATAGACTACCCTACGGAAAAAAAAAAAAAAAAAAAAAAAAAAAAAAAAAAAAAAAATTAATTATTTTTTATTTATAATAAATTTACCTGAAATAGTGGTAAGAAAATAACGTGTTGTAATAAAATTTTTGTGTTTTTTTTTTAATTTTGTCATAAGGAGAATCGTTATAGAGGATCCTTATTGTAACAATGTATTACTATTAGCTAAATACATTGAAAGAGTTATTCCTACCGGGGGTTCCCCGACTGACGTAGTCGTCAGGTTGTTGGACTCTGACCTACCTGTCATGAGTTCGACTCCGGGTATCACCCTCAGTTATGGATCAAAATATAACTATTTATTAGTTATATTTTGATCCATAACTCTTCCACTCTTTTTCTTCACAAACCATGAAATCAACCAATCGTTATGAGTGAATTTCACTCATAAAGTATTGTTTATGTATATTTCTAACTTATAAATATATATTCTTGTAATTTCATGTAAAATTAATCTCTAGAATTAGTATTAAGATTAAAATATATATTAATAATAAATAAAATTGTTATTAAAACTCATTAATCTTATAACATAAAAAGTATAATTAGTATTGTGTTAACCTAAGTCGTTAGCGTTGTTACACTTATAAAATATTCTTCCTTTTTCTAATTAATTTTTCGAGTTTCACATTGGCCCTCGCTGGTAGGCTCAGACGTAAGTCCTACATTCAGCTCGAGTAAGTTGATAAACTGAAAGAACAGCAGTGTGAAATAGAAAAAAAAAAAAAAAAAAAAATTACTAAAAGGTTAAATAAGTCCATAAAACTTTTTCTGTTGTTTAAATTTTAAGGTAATTTTTTTAAATATACTAGGAGCGTTTAGAGCTCATATACAGAGTGTTTGGCGTAAGTAACTAGTTTCTAGTAGGTTAAGAAACTATAGTCAATTAGTTACTTAGGTATTGATAAAAGTGGGTAGTGTGAGAAGCACGCTTTCTTGGGGGAAGGAATTGTTGTGTGATAAAAAGCACTGCAATATCGGACGTTCAAGTTCAATACCTTCGTAAGCTCTGGCAAACAAGGAACTTCAGTCACCGAAGGCTGGAGGTTGGTCGTGAAGGTGAAGCGACTTTAATTATATAGTTTTAATATTTTACTTCGAGGTCTAGTATATACCTCTAGTTAGTAGCTTTTGCCGGTTATTTTTTTGTTGTAAGGCATAAAAGCGAAATTCCAAATTACCTTAAATAAATTTGTCCTACTTAAAATTTCCAAAAATTTAAATTTTATTGTCTTATGAACTTCAACATTCTACTCGTAATCATAAAATTAATAATCTTAGAAATAGAACTACTCACTGTGGCAATTTTACTCAAAGCACTTAGAACAATAAACAACTTTAACAATAAGAACGAAAATTAGAAGATGGAAGAAGATTCATTTTTTAATGCTAGTGTCAACAACAAAGATGGTTTTGCTGGAGACCGCCGCTACTTCAAAGGATTCCTCGCCAAGATGAATCTCATATTTATGTTGCAACCCGAAAGATTCGCCGAAGATCCCATTAAAGTCGCATACATTATCTCCAGATTATATGGTTCTGCTATGAACTGGGCCGCAACCTTAATAGAAAATGTGGACCCATGTTTAAACGATTACGAAGCCTTTATTTCAAGATTCAAGGCTACTTTTGGCGATTACGATTCAACATTTATCGCCAACCAAAAATTAAGAACCATAAGGCAAAAACGTCTTGGAGATGTCCGAAATTATATTATAGAATTTAATAAGTATGCTGACGAATCTTCGTGGAATGAAGAGGCAAAAATGGATGCCTTTCTCGCTGGACTAAATGATCAAATTGCAACCAAAATCCTTGAGATGTTCCCAGGACCTAGAACACTTCTCTCCATGCAAACCATTGCTTCTAGAATTGACTCCAGAATTTCAACCCAGAGACAATTTTTCACCTCACAAAATAAATCAAATAACAATAATAATCACAACAAAAACAACAACAATAGAAAATCAAGTTTTTCCAAGAAAACACAAAATCAAAAACCTCGCGGACCATTATTGAACGAAGAAAAGGAAAGAAGAAGAAGAGAAAATCTTTGCGCATACTGTGCTTCCTCTGAACATTCTTGGGAAAAATGTCCACTTAGAAAAAAGAATAAAGCTTCTACTACCTCCCATATCACCAATCCCGAAGCAAACTTTAGTTCAAGGCCAAGAATTTCTGATCAACCAGACTTAAAGTTACCAATTTTCGAATTCATTCTCAAAGTCTCAAATACCTCCATCAACACAAAAATTCTTTTAGATTCCGGCTCTCAACTTAGCCTTATGGATGTATATTATGCTAAACAACATAATATACCCTTCTCGACTAAAACAGATCTTCCCAAGATATCTGGAATTGGAGGAAATCAAACTATACTTGGTGAAACCTTTCCCATTTCAATGACTTATAAAAATCATAATTGCAAAGTGAAATTTTACGTTCTTGACTTACCCTCCTATTGCGCCATATTAGGAACTGACTGGCTTTCAATACATAATCCTACTATTAATTTTGGAACCAAAGAACTTTCATTCAAATCAAATCATTGCGTTTCAAATTGCCTAATGCTCCCCAGTTCTTTTGCTGCCTTCATTCCTCCAAAGGAAACAAAAAAGGAAAATGAATCCAAAATACAAACTTTATTACCTGCTAAACTTCGGCCTTTTAAAGATGTATTCAGTGAAATATATGCCAACGAGCTACCTCCTCATAGACCCTACGATTGTGAGATAAACCTTCTTCCTGGCACTCAGCTATATTATGGGCCAATCTACCCTTTAACAGAAAAGGAATCGGCCACACTTAAGGAATACATCGAGGAAAACTTAGCAAAAGGATTTATCCGAAAATCTAAATCCCCCGCTGGCGCTCCTGTATTTTTTGTGTTAAAAAAGAATGGTGAACTAAGAATGGTAGTAGACTACCGACATTTGAACGATATTACGATCCGTGACTCTTATCCTTTACCTTTGATTAACGACATGTTAGAACATTTATCCAAAGGAAGAGTCTTCTCAAAATTAGATCTTCGTTCGGCATACAACCTAGTTAGGATCAAAGAAGGTGACGAATTCAAGACGGCATTTACTTGTAAATACGGACACTTTGAATACCTAGTAATGCCTTTCGGTCTCAAGAATGCTCCTGCCGTTTTTCAACACTTTATAAATGACATTTTAGAAGATGTCTTGGGTAAATTCGCCTTCTGTTATATTGATGACATAATAATCTTCTCTCCTGACTTAGACACTCACTTTGTTCATTTATCTGAAGTACTTAACAGATTAAGAAAAGCCCATCTATTCGCAAAACTTGAAAAATGCGAATTTTGTGTTCCCTTCTTGGATTTTCTTGGTCACAGAATATCTTCTGATGGTATTCTCATGGACCCAAAAAAGGTTTCCTCGATTTTAGAATGGCCTATCCCTGCAAACGTTAAACAATTACAATCATTCTTGGGTTTGGCAAACTACTACCGACGCTTTATTCCTGGATTTGCAGCAATCACTCATCCTCTTAATTCTCTATTAAAGAAACATATAAAATTCAGTTGGACCTCGAAAACTCAAGATGCCTTTGAAGAAATAAAGTACAAGTTCTCTTCTGCTCCAGTTCTTGCTTATCCTAATCGTGATCTACCCTTCTTAGTGGAAACTGATAGCAGCAATTTTGCCATCGGGGCTATTCTCTCGCAAAACTCTTTAAAGGATAACAAAATTCATCCAGTTGCTTTCTTTTCTAGATCTCTTACCTCTGCAGAAAAGAACTACCCGATATACGACAAAGAACTTCTAGCTATTGTTGAATCTCTGGAACATTGGAGACACTTATTAAAAGGCACATCGATCCCATTTACCATTTTTTCTGACCACCGTAATCTTTTATACCAAAAGAAACCCGAAAAGATGTCACAAAGATTAGTACGTTGGGCTTTATTCCTCTCTGAATTTAACTTCAAAATTGTTTATCGTGCTGGTTCCGCTAATGGCAAAGCTGATGCACTTTCTCGTAGACCTGACTATGCTACCAACGATGAAGAACTTTCTTCCATTGACACTCCTTTTTCGGTACTTAGACCCGAAAACTTTTGTGCAGTTGCTTCCATAGTTTCATCCTTGAACGAAAAAATTATCAAAGAATACTCCAAAGATAAATTTTATCAAGAAACCTATAATAAACTTATCTCAAATAATTCTTCTGGACAAAATGACTTCTCGTTAATAAATAACTTTTTACTATTCAAAGGTAAAATATACGTGCCAACTAGTTGCCGTTCCCTTGTTCTTAATATTTGCCACGATTCTCCCTCTGCTGGACACTTTGGCATCAAGAAAACTCTCTCTTTAACCAATCGTGATTTCTGGTGGCCTTCCATGAACACTGATATAAAAGAATACGTACGCTCCTGCGAAGTTTGTTGCCGAGCTAAAGATCTTAGACATAAACCTTACGGATTTTTAAACCCTCTCGAAATTCCTGATCGCCCTTGGACTTCCCTCTCAATGGACTTCATTACTGACCTTCCTTCTTCAAACAACTTCACTTGCATTTTTGTTATTTTGGATAGATTTTCAAAAATGGGTCACTTTATTCCCTTTCCCAATGTTCCCTCCGCTGAAGACACTGCAAATGCTTTTATGAACACTGTTTTTCGACTTCATGGTCTTCCAATTGATATCCTTTCTGACAGAGGTGCCCAGTTTACTTCAAAATTTTGGACTTCAGTTTGCAACTCCCTTAACATTTCGATGAAACTCTCTTCACCATTTCACCACCAGACTAATGGCCTAACGGAGAGGGTGAACTCCGTTATCGAACAGTACCTTAGATGCTATTCAAATTTCAAAGGAACCGATTGGAGCAACTATTTATATCTCGCAGAATTTTGTTATAACAACACAATACAAGAATCCTTAAAAGAATCCCCATTCTATGCCAATTATGGATATAACCCAAGATTTTCTCCAGCAATCCCCAGTACTTCAGATGTTCCGCGTGCAGACCAATTTACAAAAGATTTGTCTGAATTATTCAAGAAATTAAAAGAAAATCTAAAACAAGCAGTTAAAAAACAAGAAATTTTTGCGAATAAACATCGTATAAAGGCTCCAGAATATAAAATTAATGACAAAGTTTGGATTAATAGTTCATTAATAATTCGAAACAAAAATAAAAAGCTTAAACCAAGAAAATTGGGACCGTTTAGGATTATTGAAAAAGTATCCCCAGTTTCTTATAAAATTGAACTACCAAAAACCCTTAGAATTCATCCAATTATTCATGTATCTGAACTTGAACCTTACTTCGAAGACAAATTCAAAAGGAAGCAAGCACCCCCACCACCAATAATTGTGAATGAAGAAGAGGAATATGAAGTCGAAGAAATTCTGGACAAAAGAAAGCATTACGGAAAAATACAATACTTAATAAAATGGAAAGGTTATCCTTTATCAGAAGCTTCTTGGGAGCCAGAAACAAATTTGAATTGTCCAGAATTACTTAAAAATTTCAATAAAACAAATTAAAGAACTTAGATTCTGAACGAATTTATCTAATACTTTATTAATATCAAACTAAATTTATTACTTAGTTAAAAAACTAAAATTTATCAATACTTATTAATATCAAACCTATATTAGTTATAAAATTAAAATTTATTAATATTACTTAGTCAAATAATTACTTTATTAATATCAAACTTATAAAATTAAAACTTATTAATATTCTTATGAAATAAAAAATTTTTATTAATATCATGTAAACCTTATTAATATTCATGTATCTTTATTAATATCAAATTATCTTATTTTTACACCTATATAGTATAGTTTAAAATTTAAAAATTTTCTTAGTATAGTTTAGCCTAGCTTTAAGATTCGTCTGGTATCCGAATCCTGAAGGAGGACCATGTAACGAATCTCACAATTAATAAAATAGTAACCATGGTCTAGTGGTTAGTCACTATGACCATCTGGGCGAACACTCTGGGTTCGACTCACACTTGTTACAAACTTTATAAAAATTTTATTTTTTAAATTTTTATTATGAATTTCTGTATTTTATTTCTGTATTTTTATTTCTGTATTTTACGTAGAAATTAATAGAATACAATCAAAAATTTTAAGACAACTTTTATATTAAATTTTTCTAAATTTTTCCATAAGATTTTAATCAAAAGTTTCTAGAAATTTTAAACAACTTTTTACGAAGAAAACTATTTTTCCGTAAAAAGTATAAATAGGTGTAAAATTTTTAAATGATTAATTCTTCGCGATTTTATTAATTAATTATAAGTAATTCAGAATATTACAAAATTAATTAATAAATAAATAAATTTTTACTTTTAATAAATCTAATAAAACAAGTTCTTATAAAACCAATCTTCTTTTCTGATTTACTTTCTGTGTAGACCTGTTGGGTCTATCAAAATAATTGTGTAAAATAATTTACTTATTTTTTACAATTTATTACAATCAAAATAATTGTGTAAAATAATTTACTTATTTTTTACAATTTATTACATTTGAAATTAAAATTGAACTGAAATTGAAATTGTCATTAAAAAAATTTTGTTTTATAAAAATTATTATATAAAATTTTTTATTACTATTAAGCGCCAAAAGGTAAAAATTTATATTAGTATACGGACTTTTCTATTTTTTCAGCGTCCTTTTCCTTTAATATAAATTTTTACTGACTTACTTAAGTAGTCTTTAAAAATTTTATATTTGATTATTTGATACTAAGGTGTTTAAAAAATTTTATAGGAGTTTTTATTGTAAAGAACAGAAGTCCAACAATAATAATTCTTAATAAACTTAAAAACACCTCAATATTAGAAAATAAACAAGAATTATTGGACACAAACAAACAACAGGTTAGTATCAAATAATTTTATTTATTTTATTATTTCTTTGTTAATAAAAACTCGAATTTTCAAATGAGAAAATTCTTGAATATTTATAAACATTATTTCAAAATATTTTAATTACATTTTTCATGAGTTATTATATTCTAAATCTAATTGGTCTATTAACCTTTTTATAATAAAATAATATTATCATTTAATACACTTTATAATATATTAATATATAATAAAATAATAATAAAAAAATAAAATAATAAAATAGTAAAAAATAAAAATATAAATTTTAACAAAAGGCATTCCTGTGTATTGAACCCAGGAATACTGAGCAGAGTTCTAGAGCTTAACGAGTAAGCCAACTCTATAATTTCTAGTATTCGTTACATTGTGTAACATTTTGAAAAAATTTCCTTGTACTACCCAAAGATAAAAATAGTGTACCCCATAGCATTTGAAAAAGATTTTGTACTACCTTGCCAGTGATATTTTCGGAAAATTAATAAATTAAATTAAAAAATTAAATAAATTAAATTAAGTGAATGAATATTAATAAATTAAATAAATTAATATAAAAAAATAAGTGAATGAATAAATTATAGAATAGATAAATTAAATTATTTTTCAAAAAATTTTTTCTAGTCAAAAAAAAAAAAAATTTATTTTTGTTACATAGTTTAAAAAAAAAAAAAAAAAATTTTTATAAATTTAATAAAATTTTTAATAAGGAGAATCATTCTGAGGATCCTTATTTTATATTGTCTTTCTTTTCTTTTTATAATTAAATTTCGAGTTTCACATTGGCCCTCGCTGGTAGGCACAGACGTAAGTCCTACATTCAGCTCGAGTAAGTTGATAAACTGAAAGAACAGCAGTGTGAAATAGAAAAAATTATTAATAGAAAAAACATCTTTGTAAACTTCTGTGTAATCAAATATTTATTTAATTTTTAAGGTAAATTATTTGTAAAATATACTAGGAGCGTTTAGAGCTCATATACAGAGTGTTTGGCGTAAGTAACTAGTTTCTAGTAGGTTAAGAAACTATAGTCAATTAGTTACTTAGGTATTGATAAAAGTGGGTAGTGTGAAAAGCACGCTTTCTTGGGGGAAGGAATTGTTGTGTGATAAAAAGCACTGCAATATCGGACGTTCAAGTTCAATACCTTCGTAAGCTCTGGCAAATAAGGAACTTCAGTCACCGAAGGCTGGAGGTTGGTCGTGAAGGTGAAGCGACTTTAATTATATAGTTTTAATATTTATTTCGAGGTCTAGTATATACCTCTAGTTAGTAGCTTTTGCCGGTTTATTTTTGAGTTGTAAGGCATAAAAAGCGAAATTAAAATTTAAATTTACCTTAATAAACAATTTGAATTCCTAGTCGAGACCAATAATAAATTAATCAAACAAAAATGAACGAAGACAACTTTCTTAATTTAAACGTTATGTACAAAGATGGATTCGCTGGAGACCGTCGTTTCTTTAAAGGCTTCCTTGCAAAAATGAACCTTGTCTTCATATTGCAACCAGAAAAATTTTCTGAAGATCCAGTTAAGTGTAAAGAACAGAAGTCCAACAATAATAATTCTTAATAAACTTAAAAACACCTCAATATTAGAAAATAAACAAGAATTATTGGACACAAACTGTAAAGAACAGAAGTCCAACAATAATAATTCTTAATAAACTTAAAAACACCTCAATATTAGAAAATAAACAAGAATTATTGGACACAAACAAACAACAGGTTAGTATCAAATAATTTTATTTATTTTATTATTTCTTTGTTAATAAAAACTCGAATTTTCAAATGAGAAAATTCTTGAATATTTATAAACATTATTTCAAAATATTTTAATTACATTTTTCATGAGTTATTATATTCTAAATCTAATTGGTCTATTAACCTTTTTATAATAAAATAATATTATCATTTAATACACTTTATAATATATTAATATATAATAAAATAATAATAAAAAAATAAAATAATAAAATAGTAAAAAATAAAAATATAAATTTTAACAAAAGGCATTCCTGTGTATTGAACCCAGGAATACTGAGCAGAGTTCTAGAGCTTAACGAGTAAGCCAACTCTATAATTTCTAGTATTCGTTACATGGTCCTCCTCTAGGATTCGGATACCAGACGAATCTAGATAAAATTTTATTAAAATAAATTTAAAACTATCTAATATAAAAATTTTTATTTTTTATTAAATTCCTTAAGAAGTTGATCACAGTTCAGATTTTCGACAGGTTCCCAAGAAGCTTCAGATATAGGGTAGCCTTTCCATTTGATTAAATATTGAGTTTTTCCATAATACTTTCTCTTGTCGAGTATTTCTTCTACTTCATATTCTTGCTCGTCGTTAATTATTATGGGAGGTGGAGCAGGAGGGTTTCTATTAAATCTATCTTCGTAATATGGCTCTAAGCTAGAAACATGAACTACTGGATGTATCTTGATTGTTTTTGGTAATTCTAATTTATAAGAAACTTCAGAAATTTTTTCTAAAATTTTGTAGGGTCCTAATTTTCTGGGTTTAAATTTTTTATTGCCTTTGTGGATTATTAGTGAGCTGTCCAACCATACTTTATCACCAGTTTTAAATTCAGGAGGTTTGGATCTACGTTTATCTGCTTGTAGTTTCTGTGTTTCTATAGCCTTTTTCAGGTTTTCTTTTAGTTTCTTGTTTAGGTCTACGAAGTCTTTTGTCATTTCTTCGGTTCTGGGAATACAAGTTTGATCTGGAATTACTGGAGAGTGTCTTGGGTGATATCCATAATTGAGATAAAATGGTGAGAAGCCAGTTGAGTCTTGTAAAGAATTGTTGTAACTAAATTCAGCGAGGCAAAGAAATTGATTCCAATTTGTTCCTTTATAGTTGGTGAAGCATCTTAGATATTGTTCTATAACGGAGTTCACCCTCTCCGTTTGCCCATTTGATTGGTGATGATAAGGTGAAGAGAATTTTAAGTCAATATTGAAAGATTTACAGAGAGATTTCCAGAATTTAGAGGTGAACTGAGTACCTCTATCAGAGATGATTTCAGAAGGAAAGCCGTGAAGTTTGAAAATATTGTTAAGGAAAACAGAAGCAGTTTCAGAAGCAGAAGGAATATTATTAAAGGGAAAGAGGTGAATCATTTTGGTAAGACGATCAACGACAACAAGAATACAATTATAACCTTCAGAATTAGGTAAGTCGGTGATAAAATCCATAGAGGTGGAAGACCAGGGACGATCACT
>MCFG01000611.1:2500-23640 GCA_002104895.1 Anaeromyces robustus | reverse complement strand
TGAAAAGACAGTTTGTCCGAGTGGTTAAGGAGTTAGACTTGAAATCTAATAGGCTCTGCCTGCGCAGGTTCAAACCCTGCAGCTGTCGCTTCAATTTTTCGTTTTTTTTTTTTAAAAATTTTTTGGTGAACGCACACATATCTACTAACTATATATATATGTGGCACTGTATTTTTTTTTTTTTTTAATTTTTTTTTTTTAAAAATATAAATATAATATAATTATAATTATAAAAATTTTCCCCAATATTTTTCCCTCCTTTTTTTTTTTTTTTTTTTTTTTTTTTATAAATGAATATGTTTTCCTTATTTGGTAACGAAACTTTTCTTTTTTTTCTATTTTAATTATTAATTAAAAATTTTTATTTTTAGTTTTAGTTTTTGGTTTTTGGTTTTGATTTTGGTTGTTTATTTATTCAAAATATTTTAGTTACAAAATATTAAAAAAAAAAAAAGTTAACGAATAAAAATACATTTTTAATATTATGGCCTATATAAGATTAACCATAATTTTACTAAATAAAAAGCATTTTATTTAATTTAAAAAGAAAAAAAAAGAAAAGCAAAAAAATTATACTATATAATGTTCTTAAAAATTGTTTGTTATTAAGCTATATTTTTAGTATATAAATATAAATATAATATTTATTATTATTATTATAACCTTCTTATATATAATATATAAATATAAATTTTAACTAAATAAGAAGAAATTCTTTAATTCTTTAATACTCGATAAATATGATAAAATAAAAAGAGAAGAGATTTTTATTTTATTTTTTTTTTTTTTTGTGATAAAAAAGTTTATTTTATTTTTCGATGTTATGATGTATATAAATGGTTATATATATTTTTTTAAGATAATATAAAATAAAATCTTATTTTAATAGGTAAAGATATAAAATGATATATTTATTATATATATATTTAAAAAAGATTATTATTTAATTATTATTTTTAAATAAATAAATATTTCTTTTTTAATAATCTTTATAAAATAATTTATATATAATAATAAAAGTTAATTATATAAAAAGAAAAGATATAATTTATAATTATAGTATAACGATGATATATATTAAAAAATGATATATTATATCTATTTTTATAGATATATGATTTTTTTTATATATAAATATTTGTTTTTCAAGCCCAAAAGAAAATAAAAAAAAAAAAAAAGAATTAAAATAATTATATATACAATAAAAATAAATTCTATATAGGAAAATAGTTATATTTTTAGATTTTTTTTTGATAATATCTGATAATTATTTTTATTATTATTATTATTATTATTATTTTATATGAATGATAGAAAGGGGTTTAAATTATCCTATATAGATATTTATTTCTATTATATAATTATATTTATTCTTTTTCATTAATTAAAACAATTTTTAGTGATATAATTCTATAGATTTGATATATGAATAAGTCTTTTTTTTTTTTGTTAATAGTTTATTGTCATATTTGATATCTATTTATTTTTTTTTCTTTTTCTTTAAAGAATAAAAAATAAAATTTTTTTTTATGACAAATCCATGTTATTATTTATGTAATCTAAGTTTATTTGTTGTCTTCCTACCATTGGATATAATTCATAGTTATATTGACAGAATGGGCTATTGCAAGATGGAAGGAAATTTGGTATTTTTGGAGATGGTGAGTTATTCTCCTTTGGTATAATTGGCATAGCATTTAAGGATAAAGATTGGAAATGGTTTTGTAAGTCGTCCATAGTGATTTATTAATATAAATATTTAATTTACTCTAAAAAAAAAGAAAGACTTTTTTTTTCTCTATAAAAGGATTAAAACCTATTCAAGTAAATTTATATAAAATATACATAAAAAATATTATATATATTAATTTTAAAAACTTCAAGAAAAAAATAAAATAAAAAATTATAAATATTTATTTTCTTTTATTTATAAAAAATATAAAGTAACAGTTTCAATTATTTTTTTTTCTTCACTTTTAATATTATTATATGCAATTTAAAATTATTATATCTATTAACACTTTTATATAATATTTTGTATTATTATTTTCTATCAAAACAAAAAGTGAACATTTTATTATTATTTCTTATATTATATTAACTTTTTTTTTTCTTATATTTGCATTCTTGATATTTTTTCTTACCACAGTTATGTTTTTATAATTTTATTTATTTATTTATTTTAATTACTAATAAATAATTTGTTTTATTTATATCTTTATAATCGGTTTTTTTTTTTTTTAAATAAATTACTGAAAAACTATATCTATTTATTTATTTTTTTGTATTGATTATTTTATTTATTTTTTTTGTTTTAAAAATTTTGTTATTATGTCAATTTTTACTTTTTTTTCTCACTATTTCTCTCTCTTTGTTTTTTTTTTACATTAAAAAATATTACTTTATATTTTTATTTATCTTTTGATATTAATTAGACAAGTTCGTAATTTTTACAAATTTAACCTAATTTTTAAAAAGAATATTGGGATTTTACTATATATAGAATTTTTATTTCCTTAAAAAAAAAAAATTTAAAATTTTACCTTTTTTATATATTCTTTTTAAAATAGTTTTATTTAAACAAACGTTTCAACTACTTAGAAAGTCAATTAGTTAATATATTTATACATATATTACTTCACTTCCTTTATATATCTTTTTTTTTTTATTTCTTTTTTTTTTTTTTTTTTTTTTTTTAATATTTATTATGGTATTTAAATATTAAAACTAAAAATAAAATGATAAAAAGTTTAAAATTTATTTATTTTTTTTTTTTTATTCTTTTTTATTATTTAATATTTTCAATATATTTTCAATATATTATTAATATGATAAATTATTAATTTTTTTTTTATTTTAATATTTTAATATTTTAATATTATTATTTAATTATTATTTAATTATTATAAAATATTATGAATTATTTAATATTATTATTTAATTATTATGAATTATTATTATTTAATATTAATTTTTTTTTTTTTTTTTTTTTAATTTTTAAATAATAAATTTTTATTACTTTTTAGTATTTAATTTTTTTTTTATATTTATTTTTATTTTTATTTTTAAAGTTTTAATAATTTAATATAATACAATATAATTAAATCCCTTATATTTTAATTAATTGTAATATATGGAATTAAACGAGACTATTTTAATTTTTTTTTAAAAAAAAAACTTTCAAACTATAAAATTTCAGATGATAATTTAATTATTATATAATTACAAATATATAATAATATATTATTATATATTATTATATATTCATCATTAAATGGTAAATTAAATCATAATATATAAAGCAATATATTAAATTATAAAATTTTAAATGATGATATAAATATTAAGAAAAAATTAAATAAATAATAAAAATTTTATGTCATGAAAATATTAAATTTAAATAAATAAATAAATAAAATAAATAAATAAATAAATAAATAAAATCATCAATGAAAATAACGAAATAAATTTTAAGATAATATTGAAATAAAAATGTTTTAATAATGAATGATTATATCATTAATAATGTAAATTATTATAATTTATTAAGTATAGATTAGTTATATAATCATTAGTTATTATTATTATTATAATTTATTAAGTATAGATTAGTTATATAATCATTAGTTATTATTATTATTGATTATTTATTTCATTTATTTTCATTGAAGATTTTTATTTTATTTATTTTATTTATTTCGTTATTTTAGTTTTTTTTTTTTTTTTTTCCCTATATTCTATCAATTTTCATAGTTTTGATGTTAGTACAAAATTTAAGAATTTCATTTTGTAAAAATTATTCCTTTTTAAACACATAATAATTATTTATTTATTTATTTTATTTATTTATTTTATTTATTTATTTATTTATTTTATTTATTTATTTAGAAATTATTTTATTAAATCCTATTATATTATTATATAATATTTATTTATTTGTTTATTTATTTGTTTATTTATTTATTTTTATAATTTTATGTAAAAAAAATTTTATTTTTTTTTAAAGGAACCATATATTATAATATATTATAATATATTGTAAATTTTATAATTGATTTCATTATAATATTTAATAAAGTTTATTATTTATTATTCTATATATAAATAAATTATTTAAAATATTATTTAATAATTTTATCACAAAGATGAAATGAATCAAATTGTAATATAAATGTAATACTAATATATTATATTCATATATTATTTTATATATTGTTAATATATTATATTTATTTAATACCATCTTAATATATTTGAATCCTTTTTTTTTTAAAATCATGATATATTAATTAAATTCCATTAAATATATTATAGTGTAATATAATATAATATAAGATGAATAATTATAACAAATAATGATAAAGAATAGAATTTACATAATATAAACAATATATCACAAAATATATTATTTAATATATTTTAATTAGTTCATTTGTTCCTTTATGGAGATTAAAATATTCCAATATAATTTATTATATAACACTAATATATTAACAATAATAAGAAAAGAATAACAATAAATAAAGAAATAAATAAAAAAGAATATAAGGAAAATAGAAAAAACTATTAAAATTTAATATTGAAGAAAAATATTTTGTAAATAGAAAAATTTTTAAAAGCCATATCAAATAAATAAATAAATAAATATTATATAAATAAATAAATAATAAATAAATAAATAATAAATAAATAAATATATAAATAATAAAAAATCAAAATACTTTACTTTATCTTTTTATTATTTATATATAATTTTAGTAGTATTAGATGTTATATTTCATTATTATTTCTATTATTTTTATTATTATTAAAAATCATTAAAAAAAAAGGAAAAAAAAAAACGATGTCATTTGTTATTATTATCATTAGTATAATTGATATGATGAATTACATTAATTACTATGATATAATCATTTATCATTTATCATTTATCATATTAAATCATCTCAAATTGATAAAAAAATTTTTTTTATTTTTTAATATATAATTAAATGTCATTAAAAAATATTTGACATTTTTGCCATTATTTTTAATTGATATTTATCAATTATTTATTAATTCATTCATTTAATTTTTATTATTAATTTATATAATTATTATTTATTCATTCATTTAATAATTTAGAGATTAAAATTTTCTTAATTTTCCTTTTTATATTAACAATTAATACAAATATGGAAAATTTAAAAATAAAAAAAGGTCAAATGAGCATTCTTAAATACAAAAAAAAAAATCATTTAAATATATATAATATACATATTTTATATATAATATTTAATATATAATATACACATTTTATATAATATATATATAAATATATAATATATAAATATATTAAAATATATTTAAATGATTTTTTTAAGTTAATTATTTAATATATAAATATTTAAATATTTATATAATAAAATCATTTTTTTTAACCAGGATGAAATTATTAATTGTAATTATTAGTTGATTTATTAATGATTAATATTTATTAATATTACATATTATATATTTATTATTTATTAATATATTCTTTAAAACCTCTTTTATTTAAATTCGGTGTTTTAATGGGTTTTAAAAAAATAAAAATGACCTTTTTTTAATGATAGAAATGACCTCATTTAATTATAAAAGGTTTCTTTATTACCTCTCATATGATGATATTAATGACTAGTCTTTATTTTATATATTAAATAAATAATAAAACTTTTTTTTCTTTTTTTTTTTTAAATAAATAATTTATAATATTAATAATAATATTTAAACTAATATTAATTTTATTAATTTTATTTATTTATTTTATTTATATATTATTTTTCCATTTTTTTATTTTAATTATGCATAAATATGGTAAAACGTGGATTTGGAAATTTTAATATTTTGTGGCTTAATTATTTTAAATAGTTGATTTTAAAAGTGGCTTGCCAAAAAAGGAAAAAAAAGATTTTCTGGTAATAAAAAATTATATCAAAGGCAGTAAAATCTTTATTGATTTAAATCTTTGAAAAAAAAGTAAAAAAAGAAACATATAATATTTAACAATTTTTTTTATAAAAAATAAAAATTTTTAAATTATTAAAATTAGTATGTTTCATAAAACTTTATATAATGATTAATGATTTAATGATTATGGATAAACAGATCTAATGTAATGAGAATAATATATGATTATATGATAAATGAATAATATTCAATTATAGGAATAATGTATAATTATATGAATAATATATAATAATATGAATAATAATATATAATTATATGAATAATAATATTTAATTCTATGAATAATATATGAATATGTGATAGTAAGATAATAAAAAAGTATAAAATGTAAATAATGAAATAATGAAGAATATAAATCATATAAAAATAATGATAAATAATAATATATGATTATATGAATAATTTCATTTAATAATCATTTTTTTTAAAAAAAACTATTCTTTTAATAATTATTTAAAATAATTATATATTTTTATAATATTAATATCTATGAAGGAATATTTTATAATTTCTCTCTCTCTCTTTCATAATGATAAAAATAATAATTTTTTTCATTTATGGACCATCCATTTAATTTTTAAAATATTGAAATAGTTTTATTTAAAGTAAATGAATAAATATTAAAATAATAAATAAATCTAAATCAATGAATATTAATAAAATAAATAAATAAATAAATAAATAAATAAATGATGATTTCTAAGAATTATAATAAATTAAAATATTTGATTATATATTATATAAAAACAATTTAAATTATTTATTTATATATATTATATATAAATATTTGATTATATATATTATATATATTATATATTATATTTATATAAATATTTTATTTCATTATTTTATTATATTTAATAAAAATGTCACCAAAATTAATTAATTCTTATTTATTTATTTATTTATTTATTTTTATATTTATTTATTAATTTATTTAAATATAATAAATAATAAATAAATAAATAAATAATAAATAAATAAAAAATATATAAATAAATAAATAAATAAGAATTAATTAATTTTTAAAATAGAAAAATCGACAATTGAAATATATAAAATTTAATAATTTAATAATTTTTATTAAAAAAAAGTTAAGTTACAAATTTTATAATAAAAATTTATATTTAAATATTTGTAACTTTTTTTTTTTTTTACTTTTAATTAAAATAACCAACTAATATCCTAATATTTATTAGTAGTTATTATAATTCATATATATATGTTAACATTCATTATTGTTTAAAACTAATAAATTTAACACAAAAAAATTATAATTATTTTGATATTTTAAATATTAAATAAATATCAATAAGTATAGTAACTAAGAATTAAATAAATAAATAATTTTAAAATATGTTTATATATATGTATTTAAATAAATTAGAGATATTATAATTATAAATATTAAAATATTTGTTTAAAATTATAAATATTTATTTGTTTTTTTCAAACTTGTAATTTTTTTATTTTTACTTTGTTTTTACTTTGTTGTATATAACGAGTGTATATAATGTATATTATCAAAATTAATTATAAAGTAAAATTACAATGTATATAATATAAATATAATATATAAAAATTTCAAAATTAATTAAAGAAATTTAACAAATAATAATGATATGGAAATGTTGTTTTAAAATTTTGATATTTATAATATATAATAAATATCGAATTTTAAAAATTGTGTAACATAAATACAATATATAAATTTCAAATATTGTGTAACATAAATATTATATAACATTAATAACATTAATAATAATTATTTATTGTATAACGTTAGTTAATTATGCTATTAAAAAATTTTTTTAAAAATATAATAAATATATGAAAATTAAAGTTTTTTTTTTTTATTCCAATAAAAAGTCTTTATAATCATAATATAAATATAAATAGGATTATTCTTTTTCTGTATTTTTTAATTATTTTTTAATATTTAATATTTAATATTTAATTTAAATGTTAAAAAATATTAAAATTTTGACGATATAAAAAAAATTTGACTATATAAATAATAATAATATTTTTAATTGATGACAATGCAATGTAAAAATTTTAAAAAATTAAAATACCAACATTTAATTCAGTGTAATTATTATTGAAAATCTTTTTCATTATCATTATTCATTATAAATTTTTTATTATTATTATTTATTATAATAATAATATCCTAAAATAATAATAACAATTTGGTTTTTCAATTATTGTTACAAGTGCAGTTAAATTTCAATTATTGTCTTTTTAGTTATATTTATTATTATTATGAAATAATTTTATATTATAATTAATTTTATGTAATAATTATAATTATAATTATAATTTTAATGTTTTTAATCTTTTTTTTTTTATTTTATTCATTCTAATAAAATTAAATTTATATGTATATGTTATATTTTATTTATCTGAGAATACTTTAAATAAAATCTACTTTATAAAATTAATAGTATATTTCTTTTTTTAATAAATGTAAAGTAAATAAATTATTCGATAATAAAGTAAAAGATGAAAGAATTTTTTTTTATTATAAATAATTTCAATATAAATGAAAAATGATATTATTCAATATTTTTATAAGGATTTGAATATTTTGATTTTGATGTATAAATAATTAAATTTATTACGGAATATAATAATAAACATTATAATATATACATAAAACTATTGTATAATATTATTATTTTAGAAATGAATAAAAAAAAAATAAATAAGTCATTATACATAAAAAACTATTGTATAATAATATTTAAATGTAAAAACTACTAATAGAATATACCAATAAAAATATTATTATTTTGGGATTAAATAATAAATGAAAAAGATGTCAGTGGATTTTAAATTACCCACTTTCAATGACTTATTATGGTGTTGAAATGTATAGTGTTTATAATTTTAAAATATATATATTTATGATGATGATATAGATATTAAAAAGAATAAAAAATTATCTTGGATGTTGGCATTTTTTTTTTATTCAAAAAATGTTATTAAATAGCAATATATTGTTTCTTTTCAAGGAAATTTGATTTTCGTTTTTATAACGTTTATTATCTATTACTTATCTCATGTTGATATAATTTTCTAATTATAACTTTCAATATATTACTCAAATTATACTTATATACCTACTCCAGTTTTTTTTCTCAATTTCAAATTATTTTTTTGACAATAATATAAACCTGACGAATTGAATATTTAATAATATTAAATTTTTTAATCTTTATTAAAATAAAATGAATAAATTACTCTTGGTAATATACTAATAAATTAATATTATTTTTGGTATAAGATGAAAAAAAAAAGAAAGAGAGATAATGAAAATTATATACTTTTAGTGATTGCTAATATTCAAAATATTGAAATTGTTAAAGTTACTCATAATATATTATTATTTTTTGGAATTGAATGAAAAAAGATAAATATATTGATTGATTATCATTCATTTATAATTTTGATATAAAAATTGTCAGATTACTCTTCGATTTATATTGTTAAAAAATAATATATATATATATATATATATATATAATTTTGTCAAAAATATATGATTATTCACTAAAGACAAAATTCTTTACAAAAAAAATTTTTGAATATACCATAAAAAAATAAAAATATTATTAAAAAAATATATTGTAAAATTCAAAATCCTCTAATAATAATAATAACTATTATTGGTAATAATATATCGAAATACTTAAAATACTCATATATAGAATATACCAATAAAAAATAATTATATTTTGGGACTGAATGATAAATATCAACATGGAACAACGTATATTTACTTTTTAATGTCTGTTAATAATAAATAAATTACTAATAGATACTATACCAATAAAAATAATGATATTATTTTTAAATTTGTTGAAATTCATTAATAAATATCATTAATTTATGGAATATTCTAATATATAAATAATTTCGCAAAACAATTAAACTACACATAGAATCATAGAATAATGCAAATAATAATAATATTGGTATATTAATTTTTATTGACATATTCACTTTCAGTGATTATTAATGGTTAAAAGTTGAAAATACTTAAATTATTTACGGATAAACTGTATATGTTATTTAAAAAAATATATAATGAAATATTAAAAAGAACTTGATATTAGAATTTACAGAATTTATTTCTAAATAGTTGAGGAATTTATCTTCAATAATAAGGATTTAAAAGAAGAATTAGAAAAGTGATAAAGAAAATAAAAAATAAAAGATAAAGAGAAGAATTAGAAGAAGCAGTAAGTGATATAAAAAAAAATAAGTATTTGTAAAAATCAAAATTAAAATGAAACAGAAATGCAACTTGTTTGTTGAATAGGAAATGCTATAATATAAGTTTTTTTCTTTTAATTTTAAAATAAAAATTAATATATCATATTTTTATATTTATAGATTTAGTTAATTTTATATTAAATTTTTATTTACTCTTTGAATATGATAATAAAAAATAATATCATTTTCGAAATTAAATGAAAAAAAAAGAAAGAAAGAAAAAGTATATAATTATCCACCGTTAAAGGTTATTAATCCTTTAATATCTAATTTACTCTTTGAATATACTATAAGTAAGTAATAATGATTTAGAATATGAGAATTATGGTTATTATGATATACCTTTAAAATCTTGTTTTTTAAATATATACAACTAACAGTAATAATTGGGGTTAGAATTACTTATGAAATATATAAAAATATTATGATTTATAATAGCATAAACAGTATTTATATAATGACCTACAATTTTTTTTCTGTTTTATTTATCTTAATAAGAATTATCAGTATCATATTTAATTTTTTTTATTTTTTATAATTACAAAAGATTTTTTAATTTTATTATTAATAGAAAAAAAGAAAGAAAGAGAGAAAGAAAAAAAATATATATATATAATATATTAATCGACCGAGATAATTCATATAAATTAATTATTTATTTAAAAACACTATCGATTAATGTATTATATGTTAATTTTTTTTTAAAATTTCTTTCATATATTTTTTTAAATACTTGTGTATAATAAATAATTATATAATTATATATATAAATAATTAATATATTTATAATATTAATAAAAAAATTCATATAAAACATTCAAAAAAAGAAACAATAAACAAAAAAGTTTTTATTATAAAAAAAAAAAGATAGATTATAATAATAATCAATTTATAATTTTAATTTTATTAAATTTTAAATATTATATATCATTTCCATTTAGTATTAATTAAGTTATTGGAAAAATAAAAAAAAAGTTATCATACTCTTCTCAATACTACTGTTATTAAACTGTTATTAACAATTTTGTTATAGATGAATTATTTAAGAAAAATTTTTTTTTTGATTTTGATCATTATTATTTATAATACTTTTTAACCAATAAAATTCTTCCAATGTTTATTTTTTTTATTTAATAAACTTTATTTATATATTTTATATATTTCTATTAAATAAATAAATTATTAATATAAAAAGTTTAGTTTTATATAAGTTAACTGTAAAACAAAAAGAAAAAAAAATTATTTTTTTCTAAATAAAAAAATAAAAAATAATAAAAAAAATTAAAAAATTAAAAAATTAAAAAAAAAAAATTGGAAAAAAATAAAATAAAAAAATTGAAAATAAAAAATAAGAAAAGAAAAATAGACTAAAAAAGTATTAAACTTATATCAAATATATTTAATAAGCAAAATTATATATATATAAATTAATTTTATTAATTTTATCATACAATTAATAACAATATATATTTATATATTTTCATTATTATTATCCATCAAATAAAATTTATTTAAAATTTTAGTTTTAATATTTTTTATAAAATATTCAACATGATAATTGAACAACTATTTCCAGGAAAGACTTATCGTGAAGTAAATAAATAAATAAATAAATAAATATTATATTAAAAATAATTTTAATGATAAATTTAGATAAAAAAAATAAATATTAAATTGAAAATAATATTTATTTTTTTTTTTTTAATTTTTATTATTGATAATAATTATATAAATAAAATGATTTTTTTTTCTTTTTATTATTTTTATTATTATTAATAATTTTTCTTTTTTTATCATTTATTGTATTATCAAATCAATAACTTATATTATGACTTAAGGTCGCTCATCAAATTTTAAGTATACTCTTAGTTGCTGCTTCAGCAATGATGATGTGGAAAGGATTATCTGTTGTTTTTAACAGTGAAAGTCCAATTGTTGTTGTTTTAAGGTATTATTTTTATAAATAAATAGGAATAGGATAATATATATATATTTATTTATATTATATTATATTTAAGAAAATTTAATAATAATTCTTTTTAAATTTAATATATTTTATATTTAAATATTACCTTTTATAAAAAAATTATTAAAATTTTTTTAATATTAAAATAAAATAAAATAAAAATGGAAAATAATAACAATAATAAAAATAAATAAATAAATAAATAAATAAATAAATAAATAAATAAATAAATAAATAAATAAATAAATAATTCATATAATACAGTGAAAGTATGGAACCAGCTTTCTCTCGTGGTGATTTATTATTTTTAACTTATTTCAAGAATGAACCAATGGTCGTTGGTGATATTGTTGTATACAAAATTGAAGGTAAAGATATTCCAATTGTTCACAGAGTTTTAGAAATTCATAAAGAGTAAGTATTTTTTTTTTTTTAAAAAAAAGAAAAAAAATATAATTATTAAAAATTATTTTAATCTTGTAAAATATAATAGTAGTATTAACATTTTTTTTTAAAAAAAAATAATTTTTTTTTTATTCTAATAATAAAAAGTAATAATACTGGTGAAGAATTAATTTTAACTAAGGGAGATAATAATGATGCCAATGATAGAGGTTTATATAATAAGAATCAATTCTGGATTAAGAAATCTGATATAATTGGAAAAGTTAAAGGGTAAGTTAAAAATATGAGCATAAATTTATTTAATAATATATTACAAATATCATAACAACAATGACAACAATGACAACAGTAACAATAACAATAATAATAATAATAATAATAATAACAACAACAACAACAACAACAACAACAACAACAACAACAACAATAATAATAATAATAATAATAATAATAATAATAATAATAATAATAATAATAATAATAATAATAATAATAATAATAATAATAATAATAATAATAATAATAATAATAATAATAATAATAATAATAATAATAAAAACAAAAATATTACATTCAATAATATTAATATTTTATACTATATATATAATAACATTTTTTTTATAATTATATTAATTTTTTTTATTCATATATAACTATATATATATATTTATTTATATTTTATATTTAAATATCTCTCGATAGATATTTACCATACATTGGTTACTTTACTATTGTTATGTCAGATTATCCAAAATTGAAATATGCTATGCTTGCCATTCTAGCTATTATGATGTTTAATGAAAAAGAAGATCAAAATAAATAAGATAATAAAGATATAATTATTTATATATAAACCTATTTATTTAATAAATAATATATATAAGTTTTTATATAAAAAAAAATCTCTTTTTTTTTTTTCTTTTTCTTTTTCTTTTTATTTTCATGTATAATATCTTTAATAATACATTATTCAACACAAAGAAGAAAAAAAATAATAATAATTTATGATAGAAAAAGACTGTATTTTTTTTTCTTTTTTTTTTAGAAATAATCTTCAAGAAAAAAATAAGTAAATTTTAATTAAAATAATAAAAATACTAAGATAAAATAAAAAAATTTCTTATATATATAAAACGAAAAAAAAAAAAAGAGAATAAAATCAAATTCAAATAAAAATAAATAAAGAATAAAAAAAAATATAAAAAATATAAAATATATACAAATTTAAAATAAAAATAAAAATAAAAATAAAAATAAATAAAAAATACAAATAATAAAAAAAAATTATAAAAATAATATTAATATTAACAATTATAGAAAATCAAAAAACCAAATATAGTTTATCATAGATAAGTTATAATTCTAAAAATTGAACATGCTAGAGTAGAAATATTACAATATAGAATAATAAAATATGGGGTATATGAAATTATGAATAGTTTTGAGATATTGTTAATATTTTAATAATAATAATAATAATAATAATAATAATAATAATAATAATAATAATCTCTCTCTCTCTTTTTTTTCTTTTCTTTTTGTAATAACTTGACTTTATTGATTCCTATTACTTTTTTTTTATCTTTTATTATATATTTATTATTTAATATTGTTTTTTTTGAGTTTCATTAATTATGGTAATAATAAACCATAAATTATTGTATTATTGATTGGATAATACATTATAAAAAAATTTTTATATAAAAAAGAATTAATTAAAAAAATTTTTTTCTTGATTTTTATATTTAATTATTAATTTTTTTTATATATTTAAGAATTTTTTAATATTTAATAAAAATGTCAACTGACGGTGTAATTCTTGAAACCACAGTGGTATCTTTCAATTTAAATTATTTATTTATCTTAACATCTTTTCTCTTTCTATCTCTCTTTTCTCTTATTTTTTATTTCTCTTTTTTCTTTCATTAATATTTATATAATACAATGTATTCTTACAATCACATAATTTCAAATTCGATATATATATATTTTAATGGAATTTAATAATGAACGCTTTTCTTTTCCTGGAATAAATTTTATAGAATTGTATTACAATATTATAAATTCTTTTTTTTTTAAAATATCAATAAATAAATAAACAAAAAAGAATGAACAATTATTATACTTGATTTACATCAACATAAAGTAACTATATATATATATACAATATTAAGTAATTAGAAATGTCAATTTTAAAAATTATATCACTTTTAATATTTTATTTAAATATTCTTAATATTCTTAATTTTAATAATTCATGATTAAAATTGGTAAGATTATATTCATACATTATGTATATATAGGAAGAAATATTTTTCTTTTTGAAATTTCAGCAAACAAAAATTTAATTATGATAATTTATATAATTTATATTTAAAATTAATTCAAAATACAGAAATTTCAATAAATTAGAAATGTATTAAAAAAAAAAAAAAAAAAAAAAAAAAAAATCAAAATTCATTCAATATAATTATATATATTCAATGTATAAATAATACATCTTAAATTCTCGTATATAATATTAATTGTATTTATATTAAAAATGAGGAGGAGAAAAGAGAAAAAAAAAATTATCTTAATACATATTTTTTTTTAATTTCATTTATATTCAATGTTATTAATATGTTGTTATCATTGTTTTAATATAAAAATGAAAAATGTATATATAGGGTAATATAGAAATTGAATTATATTGGGATCATGCTCCAAGAACTTGTAAAAATTTTTATGAATTAGTAAGAAATTTTATATATATATCTTATTGAAAGAATAAATTATAAAAAATGGAATTTCTTAATTTTCTTTTATTTAAAAAAAAAAAAAATTACTAATTTTTTAATGATATTATTAAAAATTATTATTTAATATATAAGGCAAAGAGAGGTTATTATGATGGTGTCAAAGTATGTTTCTTTATATATGAAGTTTATAATACTATAATATATATATATATATATTTTTCTTTTCTTTTTCTGACTTTAAATATTTATATAATAATATTATTAAAAAAAAAAAAAGTTTCACAGAATTATAGCTGATTTCATGGTACAAGGTGGTGATCCAACTGGTACTGGTAGAGGTGGTACTTCTATCTATGGGTAAATAATTTGTATATATATATATATATATATAATTTACATTGTATCCTATATTAATAATATATTAAATATTATAAAATATAAAATTAATATAAAAAATTTTTTTGTATATATATAAATTATATAAATTCTAAATATTCAAAAAAAAATATATATATATATATAGTGAAAAATTTGCTGATGAAATTCACCCAGATTTAAAACATACTGGTGCTGGTATTATAAGTATGGCTAATAGTGGTCCAAATACTAATGGTAGTCAAGTAAGTATTCCAAAAATATAAAAAAAGAAAATAAAAGAAATCAAAAATTTGTTATTAATAAGATATTTTTTTTTTTTTTTAAATTGTACTTGAAAAAAAAAAAATTAGTTCTTTATAACTTTAGCTCCAACTCCATGGCTTGATGGTAAACATACTATATTTGGTAGAGTTAATGATGGTATGAGAGTAGTTAAAAGAATGGGTTTAGTACCAACTGATAGTAATGACAGGTAATGAAAAAAAAATAAAAAAAAAATAATTTATATAATAAAAAAACATTTATAAATATATATAGTTATTTATTATTATTATTATAATCTATAAATATATATATATATATATATATATATATAATTTTATATATATAAATAATTTTATTAGACCAAGAGAAGATGTTAAGATTATTCATGCCAGAGTGATATAATTTAATAACGAAAAAAAAAAAAAAGGAAAAAAAAAAGAATACCAAACTTCATATAAGATATAAATAAATGATAAAAAAAAAAAAATCAATATATATGTATAATAATAATAATAATAATAATAATAATAATAATAATAACAATAACAATAACAACAACAATAATAATAACAATAAAATAATAACAATAATAATAATAAATAATAACAATAATGAATAATAACAATAATAAATAATAAGATTTGAATTTCAAAAAATTTTTTTATTTACATATTTATTCATTTACATATATTCAATATATCAAATATATATTTTATTAAATAATGTATAAAATTAAAATAAATTTGCAATTATAAAAATAATAATATTATATATAAAAAATGTAAATGATAAAAATTACATTTTTATTTTTATTCCTATATTTTTATAATTTTTATTCTTTCTTTATGTTTACCTTTTATATATACTTTTTTGGATTCATTTTATATCTTTATAATGTACACATATATAAATTATCTTTTTTTTTTTTAATTATTGTTTCGATATATATAAAAAAAGAACCTTTTTTCTTTTTCTTTTTTCTTTAAAAAAATATTTAAAATATTTAAAGAATTGATATATTTAATATTTGGTTATTCAATATTGAATGTATTAATATAAAATAATTAGAATGAAATACACTTCTATATATATATTAATAATGATGAGAATTAAAAAATTGAATAATTATCTATGTATATATATATATATATATATATATTTTTTTTTCTTGTTTTTGTTATTAATAAATAATTAAATAATATTACAGTTTACTATATATATATTATATATAAATATTTATTACTGTTGCTTTATTTTTTTTAATGGTTGATATTAATTTTTGTATATAATTTGAATTATCATGATAATAATATTAATGATGCTATGGTTATTATACTTAGGAGCATAAAATGTTAAAGAAGTAGTCACTCTATTGATATTTAATATATATATATTTATATACATATATATAACATAATATTTATATGTATTATAAATAAATTGTAAATGAAAATAAAAAAAAAAAAAAGTTAACATAATAAAATAATTATAAATTTTAAAATTAATATATATCTCTTTATTATATTATATTATATTATATTAAATCTATATATATATATATAGTTGACTATTCTTTATTCTTTTATATGTAATATATGTAATATATATGATATACCTCCATAGGACCATCTTCTGGTAAATCTGTACAATGTAAAGCATTATGAACCCAATCATATCCATAAACACTACGTATAGCCATTGGGAAAATTTGTTTACCAATACCTGGTTCATAAGGACCAACAAATTTACGAAATTCTGTAACAATTTGTTCTTGATTCATAGAAGGATGTGATATTTCCCTATATATATATATTATAATATATATTTTAGTGATATTATTTATTTATTAAAAATAATTTAAATACAATACAATACAATACAATAAAATAAAATAAAATATATAATAATAATTTACATTGCAACAGATGCACCAGATATTAATTCATTAACATGGTCCTATAGTATTATTATTTTGATATTAAATTATTATTTTGATATTAAATTATTATTAAACAATAATAATTATAATAATATAATATATTAATTATTTATATATATATATATATATATATAATTTTTTTTTTTACCGTAAATGTTGGCATTAATCCTCTATAAACTTCCAAAAATTCAGTAGCATTAGATGTTTCTAAATTAAAAAGTTGAATATCATTTATTTCAAAACCTCCTTTAATAATAGCTATTATAATTTCACCAATTAAACCTTTTTATAATGTTTTTTAATAATGTAGATAAAAATTATAAAGTATATATAATATAATTATTAAAAAAAAAAATTCCATTTATATAAAAACATTTTAATGTTTTGAAAATAATTATAATAATAATAATAATAACAAATAAAATATTTTCAATATAATAATAATAATAATAATAATAAATAAAATATTTTCAATATAATAATAATAATAATAATAATAATAATAAGAAGAAGAAGAAGAAGAAGAAGAATACCTTGCTTTAATACATGTGGTTTAATTAATGCTAATGTACAATCCTTAAATTTCGCAGTACGTTCAAACATATTATTTGAATATACACCAAATATAAAACTTATTTCCTATGAAATATATTAATGTTAAAAAAATATATTATATATATATTTTTTTTAATATGAATGTATAAATATATAATTCTTATGGGTTACTATTATATTTAATAAAAAATAAAAAAAAAAAAAAAAATAAATTTAATAATTATTATATATTTAATTTTTAATTACTTCTTCTGCTAATGGTATACTTTTAGAGGCATGAACAAAACCATTTTCTTTATCTGTCATAAAGAAACCACGAATACTCTCTGGATAATTAATACTTGCTTGATTTAAATCTTCTGGACCTTATTATTATCATCAGTACCAGTACCAAATTATAAATAATATGATATTTATTATAATAATTAACAATATAATATTTTTATAAATATTGTTTTAAAAATTAATAATAATAATAATAATAATAATAATAATTTATAATAATAATAATAATAATAATGAATAATAATAATAAATAATAATAATAAATAATAATAATTATTATTATTCATAAGTACCTAAAAGATTTGATAGTGAATTTACACAATTTTCTTTCATTAATGTAAAACAATACACCAATCCACTTAATAAACTTGATATATATTTACTAAATATATAAATATATAAATATATAAATATATATATATATATATATATATATTAGAAAATATATATAAAATTAAAATATTTAAATATTTAATCAAAAATAACAAAATACTTTGTTTCTTCACTTGAATAAGATATTGATAAAAATTCTTGAGCAGTTTCTTTTGAAAATTTTACTAAACGCATTTGATTAATGGTATAACCATGATCTATAATATAATTGAAAAGATCTCCTAATAAGACATTAGATTCTAATCTAACAACTAGTAATGATCTTATAAAATAAATAATATTCGAAATAATAAATTTTGAGTCTTTTTAATGAAATGGATTAAATTAAAAAATAAAAAAAAAAAAAAAAAAAATAAACTTTCATTTTATATTTTTTGATATAAATTTTATCTTAAAATATAAACCTTTCCAATTTAGATATTAATTTTGTTGCTGTAAATCTATCTCCATAAGATTTAATTAATAAAGGTCTTGAAAAAATAATAATTGTTGCACCAATAATTAAATCTCTTAATTGAATACCAGGATAACCCACTCTTTTCAAATATATCTTTTTTTGTTTAACATCATACTAATTATATTTATCAACGAAATTGATAGAAAAAAAAATATATAAATATAAATATATAAAATCAACACTAAATATTTTTTTTTTCTCAAAAAAAAAAAAAGTATTTTATCTTATTCCATTCTATTTTATTCTTAATAACTTAAAATTAGTAAATGTACCATTTCTATACTATTATCTGAAGGGAAGAACATTAATTGATATTCACGTATTAATTCTGCTTGATTATCATAATATTCTACATTAAAACAATACCTTGTATCATCATCAATTCCATATTCATTCTTTATATATATTAATATTAATAATAATATTATTATTTAAGATAATGTAATTCGAAATCAGTTTTATTACAAGTCCATAATGTTTTGTTTCATTTGTAATATTCATTTTTTTTTTTTTATTTAATAAAATATAAAACCATTCATATTATATAACAATTTCATATAAATATAATTTCAATAATTGTTATTTTTTGTTATCATTTTATTATTAATGTATATAATAAATAGAATAAATTAAGAGTAAATAATCAAAAAGAAAAAAAAAAGAAAAAAGAAATAAAAGATTATTGTATATTATTGTTTAATATTTCAATATCGATATTAATAACGTAAAAATATAAATGATAATATCCAAAATATCCATAATATCCATAATATCCATAAATTGTTCCATTAATATAAATATTCCAAATAATATATAAAATTTTTACATTTGTTATTTTTTATTTTAGTTTTTTTGTGTTAAAAAAAAATAAAATAACATTCATCCATTAAAAGATATGTATATATATAAATATACAATACAATTTATAATAAAAAAAATAGTTATTACAATAGTTAATAATTTTTTATTTTTTTTATTTTTTCATTTATTTTATTATTTGAATTAAGCTTCAATATTTATATATTTAACATGACACTTTTTAATATATTTCCTTACGAACCATTTTCTTTTTATTATTTTTATTATTATTTTAAAATATTTATATATTTTGAATATCCGTTTCAATATACTTTTTTTATTAATTTAAATATATTAAAAATCTCTAAGGAAATGAAAATAATATTTTTTTAACAGTTACAACAAAAAAAAATTTTTATTTTATATTATTTTGTTCGGAGTATCAAAAAGTATAAATAAATAATAATAAGGTATATAATAATAAATATTTACTATTTACTAAATGAAAGTCTAACCTTTTAAATTAATTATAAATATTATTAGTTAAAATAGCAAGTTTAATATTTTATTATATAAGGTAAGATGAATAAAGTCGGTTCAAGAAACTAAAAGAAAAAAAAAAAAGAAGATAAAAGTAATGTCTTCTTTTTATTATTTATTTAATATTTAAATATTTAAAATATATAATTA
>MCFG01000610.1:0-23655 GCA_002104895.1 Anaeromyces robustus | reverse complement strand
ATCTGGAAATCTCTCTGTAAATCTTTCAATATTGACTTAAAATTCTCTTCACCTTATCATCACCAATCAAATGGGCAAACGGAGAGGGTGAACTCCGTTATAGAACAATATCTAAGATGCTTCACCAACTATAAAGGAACAAATTGGAATCAATTTCTTTGCCTCGCTGAATTTAGTTACAACAATTCTTTACAAGACTCAACTGGCTTCTCACCATTTTATCTCAATTATGGATATCACCCAAGACACTCTCCAGTAATTCCAGATCAAACTTGTATTCCCAGAACCGAAGAAATGACAAAAGACTTCGTAGACCTAAACAAGAAACTAAAAGAAAACCTGAAAAAGGCTATAGAAACACAGAAACTACAAGCAGATAAACGTAGATCCAAACCTCCTGAATTTAAAACTGGTGATAAAGTATGGTTGGACAGCTCACTAATAATCCACAAAGGCAATAAAAAATTTAAACCCAGAAAATTAGGACCCTACAAAATTTTAGAAAAAATTTCTGAAGTTTCTTATAAATTAGAATTACCAAAAACAATCAAGATACATCCAGTAGTTCATGTTTCTAGCTTAGAGCCATATTACGAAGATAGATTTAATAGAAACCCTCCTGCTCCACCTCCCATAATAATTAACGACGAGCAAGAATATGAAGTAGAAGAAATACTCGACAAGAGAAAGTATTATGGAAAAACTCAATATTTAATCAAATGGAAAGGCTACCCTATATCTGAAGCTTCTTGGGAACCTGTCGAAAATCTGAACTGTGATCAACTTCTTAAGGAATTTAATAAAAAATAAAAATTTTTATATTAGATAGTTTTAAATTTATTTTAATAAAATTTTATCTAGATTCGTCTGGTATCCGAATCCTAGAGGAGGACCATGTAACGAATACTAGAAATTATAGAGTTGGCTTACTCGTTAAGCTCTAGAACTCTGCTCAGTATTCCTGGGTTCAATACACAGGAATGCCTTTTGTTAAAATTTATATTTTTATTTTTTACTATTTTATTATTTTATTTTTTTATTATTATTTTATTATATATTAATATATTATAAAGTGTATTAAATGATAATATTATTTTATTATAAAAAGGTTAATAGACCAATTAGATTTAGAATATAATAACTCATGAAAAATGTAATTAAAATATTTTGAAATAATGTTTATAAATATTCAAGAATTTTCTCATTTGAAAATTCGAGTTTTTATTAACAAAGAAATAATAAAATAAATAAAATTATTTGATACTAACCTGTTGTTTGTTTGTGTCCAATAATTCTTGTTTATTTTTTAATATTGAGGTGTTTTTAAGTTTATTAAGAATTATTATTGTTGGACTTCTGTTCTTTACACTAAACTAAACTAAGCTAAGATTTTAAACTTAATAATAATAACAATAAGTTTGATATTAATAAAGAATAAAATATTGATAAAATAAATTTAATAGTTGAGATTCATTATTTAAGTTTTTCTTTTTCATTTTGGTTTATTTTTAACAAAGTAACAGAGTAAGTTTTCAGGTGGTTTATCTTCATAAGGGAGATATGCATCAAGTTTAAATTCTTTAAATTTGTTGTTTTGCTTTCTTTTGTATTTAATTGATTTTGAATTGCTGATTGCAAAGAATGAAGAGTTATTAATAATTTCTTTTGAATTTGCTAAGAAAAAATTTTGACATGTAGAATATTTATTTGACTTTGAATAAAAATTTGAATTTAATTTATTATTATCATTCACACTCTCCTTCGAAAAGATTGGATTATTAGGTTTTGAAAAATTAATATTTTGAATAGGTTGATTTGAAGAATTTGATTTTAAACAAGAATTAAGATTGCCAGAGGAAACAGATTGATTACCAGATTTCAGATTATTACAAGAATTATTATTAAAAGAATCGTTACTAAGATTAACAGAGTTACAAGGAGAATTACTAGAGTTAACAGGATTACAAGAATTTGTACTAAGATTAACAGGATTATTACAAGAATTTTTTCTAGGAAGTACACAAGAGTTAGAAACATAAGTTGGTTTATTATTATTTTTCAAAGGTTGTGAATTAATTGATTTTGTACGTTCTGAGTGGAAACAAGAAGTCTTACAAGAAGGTTTATTGCCAGAGTGATTATCAAGATTATTATTATTTTTAGAATGAGGTTTACAAGATTTATCAGATTTTGTATTTTGAGAATTCGTCACGAATGAATTTGGGAGTATTAAACAATTTGAAAGACAGTAATTTGAATTGAAAGTTATTTCTTTAGTTGTAAAATTGATAGTGGGATTGTGAGTTACGAGCCAATCTATTCCAAGAATACCACAATACGAAGGTAGATCCACAATATAGAATTCTGTTTTACAAAGGTGATTTTTATATTTCAACGAGATGGGAAACGTTTTACCAAAAATTGTTTGATTTCCGGCTACTCCAGAAACGGCAGGAAAAGTAGAATCAGAATCAAAAGGAATATTGTTTTCTTTAGCAAAGTGTATATCCATAAGATTTAATTGAGAACCTGAATCGATGAGTAGTTTAGCATTGCAAGAAGAGTTTAAAGTTTGTAGATTGAATTCGGCAACTGGAGCATTCAAAGATGGATCATCAGAAAGTCTAGGTCTTGATTTTGGTTTGGATCCTGGATAAGAAATAAAAGCATTGCTGGAAGAGGGTTTGTTATCATCTTTATTCACTTTATTCTTTAAAGGGCAATTATTAACTTGATGATTTTTTGATCCACAGTAGAAACAAAGATGTTCTTTTCTTCTTCTTTCTTTTTCATCACGAGTTATTGTTTCATTAGATTTATTCGAAGCAAATTGAAAAGAGTTAGCATGACGGCCAAAAGAATGATTACTTGAATTATTCGATTTAAAATATTGATTATGCGTAGAAAGTCTTAAATCTATACGAGAAGCTATGGTTTGAAGAGAGAATAAGGATTGTGGTCCAGGAAACATTTCTAAGATTCTAGTTGCAATATTGTCGTTTAATCCTGCGAGAAAAGCATCCATTTTAGCAGCTTCATTCCAAGAAGAGTCATCTACGTATTTATTGAACTCCAGGATGTAGCTTCTTACATCTCCAAGACGTCTCTGTTTAATGGTTCTGAGCTTTTGGTTTACTATGAAGGTTGAATCATAATTTCCAAAGGTAGCTTTAAACTTGGATATAAACGCTTCATAGTCATCTAAACATGGGTCTACATTTTCAATTAAAGTTGCGGCCCAATTCATAGCAGAACCGTAAAGTCTGGAAATGATGTATGCAACCTTAACTGGATCTTCAGAAAATTTTTCTGGTTGCAACATGAAGACAAGGTTCATTTTTGCAAGGAAGCCTTTAAAGAAACGACGGTCTCCAGCGAATCCATCTTTGTACATAACGTTTAGATTGAGAAAGTTATCTTCGTTCATTTTTATTTGATTAATTTATTATTGGTCTCGACTAGGGATTCAAATTGTTTATTAAGGTAAATTTAAATTTTAATTTCGCTTTTTATGCCTTACAACTCAAAAATAGACCGGCAAAAGCTACTAACTAGAGGTATATACTAGACCTCGAAATAAATATTAAAACTATATAATTAAAGTCGCTTCACCTTCACGACCAACCTCCAGCCTTCGGTGACTGAAGTTCCTTATTTGCCAGAGCTTACGAAGATATTGAACTTGAACGTCCGATATTGCAGTGCTTTTTATCACACAACAATTCCTTCCCCCAAGAAAGCGTGCTTTTCACACTACCCACTTTTATCAATACCTAAGTAACTAATTGACTATAGTTTCTTAACCTACTAGAAACTAGTTACTTACGCCAAACACTCTGTATATGAGCTCTAAACGCTCCTAGTATATTTTACAAATAATTTACCTTAAGAGTTTAATAGATATTTAATTACACAGAAGTTTACAAAGATGTTTTTCTTTTAATAATTTTTTCTATTTCACACTGCTGTTCTTTCAGTTTATCAACTTACTCGAGCTGAATGTAGGACTTACGTCTGAGCCTACCAGCGAGGGCCAATGTGAAACTCGAAATTTTAATTATAAAAGAAAAGAAGGACAGTATAAAAATAAGGATCCTCAGAATGATTCTCCTTATTAAAAATTTTATTAAGTTTATAAATATATATTTTTTTTTTTTTTTTTTTTTTTTTTGACTAGAAAAATTTTTTGAAAAATAATTTAATTTATCTATTCTATAATTTATTCATTCACTTAATTTTTTATAATAATTTATTTAATTTATTAATATTCATTCACTTAATTTAATTTATTTAATTTTTTAATTTAATTTATTAATTTTCCGAAAATATCACTGGCAAGGTAGTACAAAATCTTTTTCAAATGCTATGGGGTACACTATTTTTATCTTTGGGTAGTACAAGGAAATTTTTTCAAATGTTACACAAGGAAAAATTTTCAACTAATCTAGGGTGGTACAAAATTTTCTATAACTAAGGTTTCTAAGTAATTCAAAGGTAATCCAAGGTAGAGTAGCTAAGACTAAGGAGAGAAACTAGGCGGTAGTTCTAAGAACTTGGTTAAACTAAGGACGGGTGGAATCTGGGTGCTTTATTTTTTTACTTTATCAAGAAAAAATTTTTATTCGAGAAGGATACTTGATAGGATGGATACTAGAATTATTCAAGAAAAGTAGACAAAGGGTAAACAAGAAGTAGACAAGACTAAGACAAGACTAAAACTAAGAATTATACAAGGTAGATAACTGGGAATCAAAGACTAGGATAGAAATTTTCAAGAGATTAGAACTAAGAGATTATTACTAGAAAAGGTAGTATCCAGAGACTAAGAAAAGTAGTATTCTAAGATTAAAACTAAAGGTAGTAGTATCCAAAGGTAGACCTAAAAGGCGGTAGAATCCAAGAAAAGGTAGAAACTAAAAATTGGTAGCAGATTCCAAAATTTTCGACACTAAGGTTCCAGGCGGTGTTTCTTTTGTTGGGTGCTTTTATTGTAACGGAACGGTTGTTCCAATATTACAATTGACACCAAAATTTGAAGTAAACACAAACAAAATAAAATTTAAAATAAAAGATACTTATTGCAATATCAGAACACCTTTCCTTTGTTAACCTGAAAGGTCGGTGTCGAGATATATATATTAGTAAGATTTAGTTTTAAGTTTTATTTTATTTTTATTTAAAATATGTTTTATTAGAATGTAGTTTTATTAATTATTAAAAATTAATAATAACTAATCTTTGTAGTATTTCAAACTACTTATGAATTAATTATTACTAATATATATAAAGTTATAAAAGAATAAAAGCACAAAGAAAAATATTTTAACTAAAGATTTTACACCTATTTATACTTTTTGCGGAAAAATAGTTTTAAAAATAAAAGTTCATAAAAAATAATAAAAATTACTAGAAACTAAGATATTTTGTTATAAAATGAATCTCATAGAAAAATAAAGAAATATTATATAATTTTTTCTTAAAGTTTCTAATTCTATTCCATGTAATTCTATAAAGAAATACAGAAATAAAATACAGAAACAAATACAGAATAAAATACAGAAATTTATAATAAATAAATTTAAAATAAAATTTTTATAAAATTTGGAACAAGGTGTGAGTCGAACCCAGAGTGTTCGCCCAGATGGTCATAGTTACTAACCACTAGACCATGGTTACTATTTTACTAATTGAGGGATTCGTTACACTATTTACTATAATTAAAATATAATTAATAGTAATATCAAAATTTTTAGTATAAAAATATTATTAATATCAATATCAAAGTTTTTAATATATATATATTATTATTAATATCAATATCAAATTTTTTAGTATAAAAATATTATCAATATCAATGTCAATCTTATTTAGCAAAAATAATGATATCAATTATGTTTAAAAAATCATTAAATAAATATTTTTTTATTTTTTATTATTTTATTAAAATTTTAGTTATTATTATTACAATTTAATAATAAAATAAATTAAAATATTTTATATAAATAATTTTAAATATAAATGAAAAATATTATAAAATATTAAATAAAATAAAAGACTTTGAAAAAATATGATTTTTGTTTGTTTGTGTAAAGATATGTGTCTTTAACAATAAAAATATTTTTAAACAAAACACTTAACCCTTTAAAAAAATAAAATAAAATTTGAACTCTTTATTAATTATAAATTTATTATTAAAAACACATGATTTTAACTTAACAAGTTAGTGTTAAAATAATAATTTATTTTATTAATAAAAACTCGAATAATTAAAAATTTTTTAAAGAGAAATTCACTCGTATTTATAGAAAAAATTTGAAAAAATTTTTAAAAAATTTTTTAATGACCAAAATTTAACCAATCAGAATAATTTTGCTTGGTAAAATTTATGGTAAAATAAAAGTAATAAAAATATAATAAATTGGAATTAAGAGGTTTCGAACTCGAGAAGTTCGAACCATAGTCTTAGTTACTAACCACTAAGACAGGTTACTCATTTTCATGATTCGTTACAGTTTGTAAAAGTTAATGAATAACTTGAATCTTTCTTTTTTAAATTTTTTTTTGTATTCTTTTGTATTTTTTTTTCAATTCTTTGATTTTATTATAATTTTTTTAATTATTTTTATTTCATTTTATTCCATTTTTTAATTTGTAATTATTAATTATAATTTTTAATTATTATTTATTTATTTATTCATTTATTTAATATATAAAATTTCATGCGCCACAGATTCCGAAATGCACAATTCCGAAATGCACCACATTCATTATTAACGCCTTAAATTAAATATATGGCTTTTAAAAAATTCTAGAAATAAGCCACAAAACAATGATACAATTGCATATACGCCCCACTTAAAATTACGTGACTTACTGATTAAAATAAAATAATTACATTTATAATATGGCGTATTTATTAAGAAATATAAATTTTTGTATTTTAACTTGGTGAAATGGGTCACAATCAAGATTAATATTCCATTTAATATATTATTAATTTAAAATGATAATATATTATAATTATTTTATTCTATGTATTTCTTTATAGAAATACATAGAATAAAATACAGAAATTTATATTAAATAATTAAAAAATTTGGAACTAACTCAGAGTGTTCGGCTTGACGGTTATAGTGAATAACCACTAGATCATTGTTACTATTTATTCTAGGATTCGTTAGAGTAAGCCACAAAAAATTTTATTGGTCGCCACAGCGGTGATTGAAAAAAAATTTGGATTTTAACCAATCAACATATGAATAATTTAATTTAAAAAAATTAGAACCCATATGTATCACGCGTGTGAATTATGGAAAAAAAGTATAAAAGATCGATTAATTGACATTCGAAACTCATTAAATATTTAAATAATTTTAAATTGTTTTTCATACAGTGATTATCTTTAAAGAGTGTTTATAAAAATCAAGACTATAAACAATATTAAAACTTTATTTGTTCTATTTTCTATTACTTTGTGTTATATTTTATATAATTTATTTTTTATATGTAAATATATATATATGTTTATATAATGGATATAGGCCTTTATGTATATACCTTCTTTTTATATTCTAAAAAAATTAATATATTTAAAATTAAATACATTAATTTTATGAAAAGTTTCTACAAATTTATATATATACCATTTGTTTACTAAAAAAATAAAAAATAAAAAGTTATTTTTTATGTATATAATAATTTTTATGAAATATAGATTAATTCAAAAAACAGAGAATAAACTATGCAAAATACTCAAAAAAACCAGCAATGATTAAATTATAATGAAATATAGATTAATTAAAACCGAGAATAAACCTTACTCAACAATAATAAATAAAATAAAAAAAATATTTACAAATAAATCACTATTATAATTTATTAATTTTATTAATTATGGAAATTTATAGAATAAGAAAAATATTAAAAAAAAATAGTAAATATTTAAAAAACCTAATTTAAATAATTTTAAAAAAATTTAAATAATTTAAAATCTTTTAAAAATAAAATTAATACATTTGATTTAATAAGTTTATAATAGAAAAAACAGATAAAGAAAATACGCAAGTAATAAATTTAATTAAATTTGTTAATTATTTTGATTATAATAATATAAATTATGAAGTAATAGTTGAAGGAATTCCAAAAATTCCATTATTTTCAGCTGTTATAAATAATAAATTAATAATAGCAGATTATTTAATAAAAAAAGGAGCAAAAATTGATTATGTAAGTAAATTCCAAAATCAAAATATATTAAATTATTTAACTAAATATCATTTAAATAAAATAAAAAAATTATGAACATTAAATTTTAAATATAAAAATAGTTTTAATGAAAAAGAATAATAAAAAATAGTAAACCAAACTCATTAAAATTAGTTTTAGATCAGTACTTGATAAGAGTAAAAGATTTATTCAAAATAGATTAACAAATGAAAACACAAACACTAAAACTGAAAAAATACGTTAAAATTTGTTTTAAAGATAAAGGTTTTAATTTATAAGAATTAAAAATATAAGTTTAACAATTACATTTTTTCCAAATTACATAAAATTTTCTTGACTATTTATATTTTTTATTAATTATATATTTTTCCTAATTATTTATAATATATTTCTATATAAAACTATCCTAATAAATTTTATTTATTAATCAAATATAAACTATAACTAAATTTAGTAAACTAAAATTACTAATATAAACTAAATACTATTTTATTTGAATTTATTCTATTTATTATTTATTTATTATTTTAATATTAATACTACATTTATTATATATTTTGAATTTAAAAACAGAAAATACTATAAATATAAATATACGTTGAAAAAAGTAGCATATTACATATTTTGTATTTATATTACAGAAATTTATATCAATCATACATAAATTATGTCGAAATGCACCACATCCAAGTATTTTATAAAATATGTTGATCACGTGAATATTACATTATCATGTGATTGTTACATGAATTATTGAGGGAATGTGTTGCATTTCGCAATGTTGCATTTCGCAATATGATATGGGGCGCATATTAAATTTTTGCAATGAGGCGCATAAAAAACAAATAAAAAAATGAAAAATTTTTTAACACAAATTATAAAAGCCACGTTATGAAATAAAATAATATATAATTAAAAAAAATTAAATAAATAAATAAAAAAAAAATATATAAATAAATGAATAGAATAAAACTAATAAATAAATTTTTTTTTTATTACTAAAAAAAAAAATAAAAAAAAAAAATAAAAAAAAAAAATAAAAAAAAAATAAAAATTCATTATAAAATTAAATATATTTATTAAATTTTTTTTTATAAATGAATAATAATAAATATAATATATAATAAATAATATAACAGTATTATATATGTATTTTTATTAAAAAGACGATAACAAATAATAAATATAAAAAAATAATATAAACTTTAGAATAAAGAAAAGAAACAAATAAATAAATATTTTTTTATTAATTATTTATTTACAAAAAAAATATAAAAATAAAAATTCATTAAAAAATTAAATATTTTTATAAAAATTTTTTGATTTGAAAAAATTTTTAATATAAAATGGACGATAAACTAAAAATTGAGATAAGTGAAACAAATAGGGGAAAAGAACAAATTATAATAAATAAAAAATATAAATATAATTTTCAACTCTTAAAAAAGATAATACAAAAGTATATAGATGTACTGAATATAGAACGTCAAATAAATGTAAATCTTTCATTATTTTAAATAATAATAAAGAAGTTTTAAAATATGAAAGTTCACATAATCATCTTGAGAAAGAATTTAGTACATCTATTTCAATCACAAAACATAAAATTAAAAATGAAATAAGAAAGAGCTTAATTCCCTTAGATATGAGGCCTAAACGAATATATGATGAAGTTTCTCAAGAATTGGGATTTATATGTCCTGAATATAATTCAATTAAATCCCAATTATCAAGAAGTAGAAATAAACAATTATTTCCTGATATTAAAACTTTCGAAGAAATTCCCGATGAATCAGAATATTACAAAACAACAAGAAATGAAAATTTTATGATTTTCAAAAATTCTAATTTAGTAATCTTTCAATCTCCATTCCAAGCAAAGCTATTCTCTAAATACGATAAAGATATATTTGCAGATGGAACATTTTATATTGCTCCTACAATTAGTTATCAGGTGTTTATTACCAGAACATATGTTACAGAATTAAATGGCTTTTATACTACTTCTTTTTCGGTATTAAAAGATAAAAAGCAATCTACTTATGAAATATTATTTGAGGGAATAAAAAAAATGTTATTAAATATAATAATAATATTGAAATCACACCAAAAAATTTCCACTGTGATTTTGAAAAAGGTATATCAAATGCAGTAAAAAAAACTTTTCCGGAAATAAATATTAAATATTGCATTTGGCATTATAAAAGATCATTGGAAATTAACAAAAATGCATTATGTTATAAAGAAGTAGAAGATAATAATATTTTATATATTTATTATAAAGCTATTTCTAACTTACCTTTCATAAACCCTGAATACATATTTAATATTTATAATAAAATTAAAAGTTCATGCGAAGCATGTGATCGTTTCCAATTTTTAAAATTCTTAGAATATTTTAAGAATACATACTTAAATAATTATGATATAAAATCCTGGAATTATTACAAAAGTATAGAACATATTACAAATAATGCGTCTGAATCTTTTAATAATTACTTAAATAATTTATTTGCAAAAAAACCTTCTTTCTATAAATTAATATATACATTACAAAAAGAAGAATCTTTATCTTACAATGATTACGAAAGAAGAATTGGAGGAATATGGAATAAAAAGAAAAGAATATTAGGAAGAACGGAGGAAATTGATGGTTTAATTAGACACTACGAAAAACTGGAATCCGAGCTAATTAAAAATGGCTATAATAAAAATGATATTGTTGAATTATGGTTTAATAAATATAAATTATAACAAATGAAGATGATCACAAAAATTATAAATTATAATTAATTGACTATCAAAATTATTCTAAAAAATATAAATCTAATTCAATAATAATGATTAAAGAATTTTATTTATCATTGATTGGGTTAGTTTGAAAAATATTAATATATTTATTAATAAATAATAATATTATTAAATATTATTAAATATTATTAAATAAAAAAAAATATTCAATATTATTATAATATTAAAAAATATTCAAAAAATATTCAATATTATTAAATATTGTTAAATAAAAATATTCAATATTAAATATTCAATATTATTAAAACATTATTAAATAAAAAAAATATTCAATACTATTAAAATATTAAATAAAAAATATTATCAAATAAACAAATATTATTAAGTAAAAAAATATTATTAAATAAAAAAAATATTTAATATTATTAATTAAAAAAAATAACTAAAATATTATTAAAATACTAAAAAAAATATTCAATATTATTAAAATATTAAATAAAAAATATTATTAAATAAAAAAAATATTATTAAATAAAAAAAAAAATTTTTAAATAATTTTTATATTATATTTTTATTTATTTAATTATTTATATAATTATGCGCCCCATTGCGAAATGCAACATTGCGAAATGCAACTCTCCCTTTAATTCCGATACATTCATGTGAAAAATCACATGATAAGTCTATAAAAAAAAAAAAAAAAAAAAATATATTTATTTAAGTATGTAATGATTTCAAAAATTTACAAAGATCATTTAACTTTAATAAATTAAAAAATAATTAATATGTTATATATTATTTTGTTTATAATATTCATATATATTACATAATAATATATAGAAATAATGTATAATATTATTTATTATATTAATTGTTAATAATAATCTATTTAACATGATTATGATTAATTATTAATTATTATTGTTATTATGACATATTATTATTTATATAGAATTTTTTGATTAAAATATTATGGTTTAATTATTCTGATTAATGATTTAGATGAAAAACAAAAAAAAAAAAGATTTAATAATTCATATAAAAAAAAAAGTTTATACACAAAAACACAATAAAAAAATCCATACACAGAAAATACATAATAAAATATTACTATAATTGATATAAATTTTATAAAAGTTTTTTAATTATATATATGTATTATTATTATAAATAAATACATAATTATTGAATTTTATGTCATTTTATTACATTTTTTATATATTATTCACTGTTGTAATTATATTTTAAAATTTTGAATATATTCCTATAAAATATACATTTTTTCTTTTTTTTTAAAGTTTTTAACTTGTAATATATAATGGAAAAATAATTAATGAATTACTTTTTATCTACTTTATTCATGAAGTATAATATATAATAATAAATAAAAAATTTTAGAACAATAAATTAAAACTTTCCTTATATGGTAGGCAATAATATATTAAAATAAATTAAATAATAAAATAAAAGTTGTCACAATAATAATCAAATAAATGACTAAAAAAATTATTATTATTATAAATAATGATAACAATTTAAAATAAATAAGGAAATAGAGTTACAAAAAGAATATTTTTAATAGTACTAAATATTAAAAAAATAATTTTTTCTATATAATAAACAATACTAATAATTTTAACACCCGAATATAATAATAATTAATAATTTATTAATTATTAATTATTAATTATTAGTTATTAATTATTAATTACTGAATGATTTAATTATTAATGAAAAAAAAAAAAAAAAAAAGAATAAAGAATTGAATTATTAATATCAAATTGTGGATTATTTTTATTTATATAATTTTATAAAAAAAAAAAAAAGTTATTTAATAAAGGCTTTTATGTGTAATCTTTTTTTATGTAAGTAAAGGTGTTCTCTATAAAAAAGTTTAGATTAAACGGTAGGATAAAAATATATGTGAATATTGTAAATTTAGAATTACAATATTTATTATTACAATATTTATTATTAGAATATTGAATACCAAAATTTATATTATTAAGAATATATATTTAAAAAAATAATATTTATTAATTGTAGCTTAATTTATATTTTTTTATTTCTATACTATAATTGGTTCTATTGTATATTGTTATTGGTTATTGTTTTGTGTTCACTCATTTGATTTTTTATTTTAAAATTTTCAATTTCTATTTATTTATTTATTTATTTATTTATTTATTTATTTATTTATTTATTTATTTATTTATTTTATTATTTATTTATTTATTTATTTATTTATTTATTTATTATTTATTTACTTATTTATTTATTTGTTTTAATTATTTATTATTTATTATTATTATATTCTTATAATTGGTTTAATATTAGTACAAGCTATTATATTTTTATATTGTGGTTATTAAAATAGGTCTTTTTTTATCCCATTTATATTATTAATTTATTTATTTATTTATTTATTTATTTTATTTATTTATTTTATTTATTTATTTTATTATTTATTTATTTATTTATTTATTTATTCATTTATTTTATTTATATATTTATTTATTTTATTATTTATTTATTTTATTATTTATTTATATATTTATATTATTCAAATTTTTTTTTATATTCTTATTATTATACATTTATTTATATTTAATATTATTATTTATATGTATATAAATTATATATTATTAATAGTTATGTTCATTATTATGTAACTTCTAACTTTATTTTTGTCTTTAATTTATTGTTATTATATGATTTAAACTATTTGTTTATCTGTTCATTATTTATATATAATAAAAATATTTGTATTTCGTTGGAAAACTATTGTTTCACACATGATTATGTAATAGCAATTTTATATATTACGATATAAATAAAAAATGTTTCAAAATTATAAATTAATATTATATATATATATATATGATGTTTTTAGCAATATTTCATTATTGAGTTTTTTTTTTTTATTTTATTGTGTTAATTATTTTTCATTTTTCTGATTATTTTCCTTTTTGTTACATATTTTTGTTACATATTTTCATATCATACAAATAGTAATAAAATAATATATTTCATGGTATTTATAATAATTTTTTTTTTTTCAAATGGTATACATTGATTTCTGCGTTTTAACTAACAAATAGTAAATGATTCTGTATTTTTTATTCATGATATTAATAAAAAACAAAAAACAAAAAACAAAAAACAACAACAACAACAACAACAACAACAACAACAACAAAAGAATTAAATATTAAAATATTAATGACAAGTAATATTTACAGTATATTTACATTTACAAAAATTACGATCATTATATATTTTAAAAATAACTATATATAAATAAATATATTTTTTAATTAATTAAAATTAGACAAAATAGATATTTAAAATTTATATTAAACAATAAACAAAATAAATAACCATATATATATTTTTCCTTTAAAGTTTCAGTAATCAAAACCATGGGATAAAATGAATGAATAATATCAAATTTATTGTAAATTGTATTAGTATTGATTAATTTTATTGGATGAAAAAAAATGAGTTGTAAATATAAAAATTAAAAAAAAAAAAAAAAAAAAAAAAAAAAAAAAAACATTTCATAATAATTAAAAAAAAAAACTATGATTAAAAATGATAAGAAAAGTAGGGTGTGTTTATTATTTTACCATTTATTTTGTCTAAATAATTTATTCACTACATTTTTAATATATAATTTAAATATGAATATATATATATTTATATATATTTTTATTATTATTTTCTCTTTTATTATTACTTTAAAGATTTAATTCTTTTTTAATATTTTCTACTTTATCCATAGCTTTACGATATTCTTGTTCTAAATTCCAAAGTTGAAGTTGAGTAGGAGATATTGGTGGTAATACTAAATTAGATTCTTTATTATTATTACTATTACTATTATTATTGTTGTTGTTGTTATTATTATTAAAAGCAATATTTTCAGTATCATATATGGAAGATATATCGGTCAATGTATTATTTATGGAAGAAGTGATGGTAGAAGAAGATATATAATTACTTATATTATTATCATTTTCATTATCTTTTTGGAAATTATTTTTATCAACAGATATTTCATCATTATTTAAATTTGAATATTTATTTTGATTCGCTTTCTTTTTATTGGTATTATTTTTATTATTTTTCTTTTTATTATTTTTCTTTTTTCTAATAGGTATATGAGATTGACTCATTCTTTTTATCATTCCTTTTTTCTTTTGATTATTATTTTGATAGTCATCATTATTTTCTTTATTTTTATCAATTTTTTTTATATCATTATTTTCTATTATCCATTCTTCTCCATTATAACTTAATGTTTTATTCGATGATGTATCTTGATAATTAGAAAAAGAGTATTGTTCTTTCTGTTGTTGTTTATCTAAAGCTTGACTGATTTTTTCTTTTAATAATAATTTAGGATCAATGCTTGGTTTTGGTATAGTTTGAGCATACTTTTTCATCTATATTTTATTATATTTAAAATAATTCATAAATAATAATAAAATAATAATAAATAAAAGTATATTATAATATTATGTTTATATTAGTAAATATAATATAAAATTGTATATATCAAAATAAATATATATTAATAAATATTATAAAAAAATGTATAATATGATGATATAATAGTTATATGTTATATATTTTTTCTTATGCATAAAATATTATTATAAGAAAAAAAAAACATTATATTAATAATTATTTATCATTTTTGATAGGAGATTCTAAATTCTATTAAATCGGAATAAAAAATAAATTATAATTCTTATATTATTATTTATATATTATTTATATATTATTTATATATTATTTATATATTATTTATATATTATTTATATATTATTTATATATTATTTATATATTATTTATATATTATTGTTTATACTATTATTTATGTATTTTAAATATAATAGTTATAATAATTTATTGGTAAATAAATTTATTTGGATGATTATACTATAATATTAATAAATACCAAATTTTTATAAAAGTATATATTGTTTTTCTTTTAATATTTATTATTATTATTTATTTCCATATATGTTATTGTTTTTTAATTATAATTTTAAAAAATAATACCAAATAAGGAATAAATATTTATTAATATAATAAAACAATAATAATCATAAAAAAAAAAAAAATAAAAAAAAAATAAAATCAATATTACCTTTGATATTTTTTGAGAAGCCATTTCTTGTTGTTGATGATATTCATTGATTTTTTCATTAAAATCTTTGATTAATTTTTTATGGGTATATGTTTTTTTAGATTGTAAAATGTCTAAACGATCATATGATAATAATGAATTCGATCTTTTATAATTATTTCGATTATTATTGTTGCTATTCATAATAGAACCTGATGTTGATAATGAAGTATCTATTGTTTCCACAAATAAATTGGAAAAGAATAATATACTCAGAAGGGTTAAAGGCTATATTTAATAATAATAATATTAAATTTATTTATTTGTATATTTATTTATTTATTGATTTATTGATTTATAAACATTATATAGTGTTATAATATTATAAAATAATTTTTTTTGGTTTATTTTTTATATTTATATTTATTTTATATTTTATTTTATATTTTATTTTTATCAATTATTTATATATATATATTTATTTATTTTATTTATTTTGTTTTATTTATTTGTTTTGTTTGTTTTGTTTATTTAATTTATACAATATTAAATAATTATTATAATTATGTTTATTTTAATTATTTAAATTATATCGAACCATTTTTTATAATTCATTTAATTGTGGATTATTTTTATTATTTAATTTAATTTCTATCTTTTTTTCTTTTTTCCTTTTTTCTTTTATTTTTTATTTATTGAATAAAAAGCGAAAAACGGAAAAAATTTTTTTTATTTATTTATTTTATATATATTTATATTTGTTATTTTATATTTTTTTTTGTAATATTATCAATAGTAAATAAAAATAATTTTTTTCTAAAAAAAAAAAAATATAAAAAAAAAAATATATAAAATATATATATCTATAAATATACAAGTAAGTTAGTATAATATTATTATACCAAATTTTATGATATATATAATAATTTATTAACAATATTATTTTTTTTTATTTTTTTATTAGAGGTATTTATTTTATTTTATTTTATTTTATTTTATTTTATTTTATTTTATTTTATTTTTATTTTAAAAATATAATTTATTAATAATTCAATTTTATTTAATACTTTATATATAATTATTAAATATATCATTAATCAATCATTAATTTTTAATAATTTTTTAATGAATTTAATAATAATTTTTTTCTTTTTTTTTAAATTCGATAGTACATTATCATTATTTTAATTCAAATGTTGTTAAACTATTTGAAATTTTATTTTATTTTTTTTTATAAATCAATACTTATTATATTTATCTTTTCTATTTTGAAAAAAAAAAGTTTATATATATATATATGTATTTTTTTTTTTTTTTTTCATTATTATAAAAAAAATTTTTTATAGATAAATAGAATAATTTTTTGATTAAAAAATTTTTATATAAAACATTGTTTTTTTTTAAAATTTTTTTTTTTATATTACTTATTTCTATTTATATTATTTACACATTTTTCATTTATTATTTATCATTTTATTTAGATTCTATCAAGAAAAAAAAATTTTTTATTATTATTATTATTATTATTATTATTTTTTTTTCAAATTTTCATTTAAATGACTTAGTCTATTATAATAAATGGAGGAATTTTTCCTTTCAATATTTATTAATTGATTATAATTTTCATCATTAGTTAATTGAATATAATTATCATCATTAATAATATCATTATTAGTATAATTATAATTATCCTTTTTATCCTTCTTATTATTAGTAATATTTTTATGATAAAGTAAATTCCTTTTTGTAGAATATTCATTTTTATCGGCATAAAATATTAATAGGATTTGATCAATATACATAAAAAAATAACTAAAATTTAATACACATAAACGAATATTATCAGGTATTTGATCATCACATAATAAACTAAACATATATTGAAATTCATTTTTATCCGTTATATTATAAGATTTACTAATCATATAAATTACCGCTATACAAAATAATAATGAAAATGGAATACCAACTAAGGTAACTATGATAGAAAGATAAATACGATATTCTGAAAGTTGTTTAAATTTTCTAAAAAAATTATTATTATTATTATTATTATTATTTTCATGATCACGATAACTGTCACTATCATTATCATTGTCATTGTCATTATCATTATCATTATTATTATAATTACTATAACTATTGGTATTAGAATTTAATTTTTTATTAAAAAAATATTTTTTTAAGGTGAGGATGACCGATATTTCAAAGATTAAACTACCAAATTGTTGTAAAACGGCAGTGGTCCATTTTTGAAATTTATGTTTTGTTAAATGTTTTGAATATTTATAATCAAAATCATCTCTATTATCAAAATTCATATCATTTTTAAATGGTACGTAGAGAGGGTAAGGGATCATTTGCATTACTTTTATAATATTATAAATAATACAAGTTATTAAAACCCATTTTATTTTTCGATTATCTCTTATAAGAGCTTTCGTTCTAATAACCAAATACCAATCCCCTATAATTTCTCCTGCATACCAAAATAAACTAGCAATTCCAAAAGTATTAAACCAAGCTACATTACTAAATGGCCAATAATAAAAATCTGCTTTATAAAGACTTATTGTTTTTACAATATCATCTCCTACAAATCTTAAAAACCAATGAATAACCATAAGAAAAATAATAGGTCTTTTCCAATTATGATAAGATACCAATAAAACTAAACATGTCCATAAAAAAAATTCATGAGTAAAGAAGGTACATACTATAGTTTGATAATTATCATAAACATTATAAGAATTAATATTTGAATAATGGAGAAGTAAATTCATTATCACTTAACATATATTTATATATATATCTATTTATTGGTTTATTGATTTATTAATTTATTGATTTATTTATATCTATTATATATCTATTATATATCTATTATATATATATCTTTATCTATTATATAATAATAATAATAATAATAATATATTTATATTTTTTTTATCTATATTATACAATTATAATATATTTATAGAGGTATATTCTATTTTGTTTATAATGGATTATATATCTATTGATATTGATATTAAAAATCCAAACTTAAATTAAAGGAAAAAAAAATAATAATAATATTTATTTTATTTAAATATTATTATGATAAGTTTATGTTTTTTATAAGATGTTTTTAGTTTTTGACTTTTAATCATAGAATATTATTTTTATTCTATTTATTTTTTTATTTTTATTTTACTTTTACTTTTACTTTTACCTTTTATTTTTTACTTTTTATTTTTTATTTTACTTTACTTTTGTTTTTTTTTATCATATATATATATTCTTTTTTTTTTTTTTATTTTTTTTGACTGAAAAATAAGCTTTATATATAAAAAAATGATAATAAAAAAAACAAAACAAAAAAAGCAAAACAAAAAATAAAAATTAAAATAAAAAAAAAAAAAAAATAAAAAAAAAAAACATGAATTTAAAACATGAAATTAAAACAAAAAAAAAAAAACAAAAACAAAAACAAAAAAATTTTTTAATTGAATAAGAAATAAATATATTATAATATATTATAACAATATATTATTATTATATTAATATATATTGTATTCATGGTATAATGATTATATTGATTTGTATTGTATTGATTTTTTTTTGTTATTTAATTCCAATTCCAATTCCATTATTTATAAATTATTAAATAATTAAATAATTAAGTATTGAATAATTAAATTATTATTTACTATTTATTATATAAATTATTATTATTAAATTACTGATTATATAAAAAAAAAATTAAAAAAAAATTAATTTTTAAAAATTAAAAACCAAATCAAAAAAAAAAAAAACAAAAAAAAAAAAGAATTTTTTTATTAATTAATAAGATTTCCGAAAATAAAATTAAAATTAAATAATAAAAAAAATGTTTTTAAAATTTTTAAATTTTAAATTTTTGGGTTTTTTTTAATTTTTTTTTTTTTTCTTTTTGGATACAAAAAACATCAAACAATAATTCATTATTAAATAAATAAATAAATAAATAAATAAATAAATAAATATTAATAAATAAATAAATATTATTAATATATATTATTTATTATTTATTATTATTAAATATTATTATTTATTATTATTTATTATTATTGTGTCATCTTTTAATTTAATTAATATAATAAATAATAGTTAATAAAAGATAATAATAATTTTTAATATTAATATTTTTAATATTAATAATTATTTATTATTTATTTATTTATTTATTTAATTTATTATTTATTTATTTAATTTATTATTTATTTGTTTATTTAATTTATTTATTTATTTTTTGTATCTTTCAATAAATTTAAATGGATAAACCTACAAAAAGGGTAAAATTATTTATTTATTTATTTATTTATTTATTTATTAATTAATTAAATTTTTACCAAATTGCATCCCATTTATTATGTAATGTTAGGTTATGCAAGGTTATGCTATAAATAATACAAAGTTTAATTTTTAAAAAAATCCATCCATCCATCCATTTTATATTTATTTATTATTTATTTATTATTTATTTTATTGATTAAAGATGAAAAGAAAAAAGAAAGTTTTATTTTTTATTTATTTGCATAATAAAGCTTTGAAAGTTTTTATTATTATTATAATATTAATTATTATATTAATTAATTATTCATAGTTATTATATTATATTATTATAATGTATTATATATTATTTTATAATTAATTTATAGTCATTATTTATTATTTATTATTATAAATATATATTATATATATTATTATTTATTTATTTATTTATTTATTTATTTATCATTTTTTTTATTTTTATTTTTACTTTCTTTATATCATTATATCATTATATCATTATATTGTTTTATTATTTATTTTATTTTATTTTATTTTATTTTATTTTATTTTATTTTATTTATTCAATGATTATTTAAAAAAAAAATATTTTTAATATGAAAAAGTCAAAAGATGGATTGGAATTAAAATTAAAATTTTCTTAAAATGGATATAGAAAATAAAAACAGAAAAAATAAAAAAACAGAAAAAATAAAAAACAGAAAATAAAAAATTTTTTATATTAAATTATCAGATTTAATAATTTTTAAATTAAAATTAAATTAAAAATTAAATTAAAAATAAAATTAAAAAATGGAAATGTTTACAATTCAAATCTTGTTATTTTTTGTTATTTTTTTTTTATTCTTTATAATAAATAATAAATAATAAATAAATAAATAATAAATAAATAATAAATAAATAAATAAATAAATAAATAAATAAATAAATAAATAAATAAATAATAAATAAATAAATAAATAATAAATAAATAATAAATAAATAAATAATATATAAATAAATAATAAATAATAAATAAATAATAAATAAATAAATAAAAATAAATAAATAATAAATAAGTTATAACTACGTATTAATATAACTTGGATTTTAAAGTTCATATACTATAATTTTAAAATAATACATTTTAACAATGAATCATCTAATGGATATTTAATTATATTATTATAATTAATAAATAAATAAACTTAATAAACTTAATAAAAAAGATTTTCATTATTTCATAATGTTATAAAATAAAATAAAATAAAGATGAAATAAAGATGAAATAAAATAAAACATGAAATGAAATGTTACATAACATAAGCATAACCATAAAAAAATAAAATATAAAATATAAAGTTTATGATAATTTTTATCATAATCATAATCATTAATTATCATATCATAAAAAAAATTATCATAAACTTTATATTATTTATTTGAAAAAAAAAAAAAAAAATACGTGGGTGGGTCATCATTTAAATTTAACTAATTTAATATTTAAAATATTTTTTATTTATCTTAACTAAAATAATATTTTAACATTAAAAATTTTAATAATAATAAATAATAAATAATAGATAATAAAAAATGATTTACCAAATTTTAAAATTATTTATTTATTTATTAATTATTAATTATTTATTATTATTATTTATTACTCATTACTTTTTACAACACTATTTATTTATCTATTTATTTATTTATTTATTTATTCATTTATTTATCTATTTATTTATTTATTTATTTATTTATTTATTTATTTATTAAATTTATTTATTAATTTACTTAATTTACTTAATATATAATAAATAAATTAAGATTTTAAAGAATAGAATGAATAGAATTCACTAATTAAAAAAATAAAAATAAAATTTACCATTAATATTATAATAATAATAAAAATTTAATATATTACACATAATGACTCATCATTTTATGATACCTCTTTTTTTTTTGTTACTTGAACTCATGAAATAAAAATAAATAAATAAATAAATATAAATAAATAATAAATAAATATATAAATAAATAAATAAATAAATAAATAATAAATAAATATATAAATAAATAAATAAATAAATAAATAAATAAATAAATAAATAAATAAATAAATAGATAAATAAATAAATAAATAAATAAATAAATAAATAAATAAAATATAAATATATTCAATAAATAAATAAATAAATAAATAAATAAATAAAATATAAATATATTCAATAAATAAATAAATAAATAAATAAATAAATAAATAAATAAATAAATAAATAAATAAATAAATAAATAAATAGTGTTTAAAAAGTAATGAGTAATAAATAATAATACTAATAGTAAAAATAATAATAAATAATAAAATAATATATATTCTATTATACTCTATTTTATTTATTTATTTATTTATTCCTTTATTCCATTATTCCATAATTCTTCCATTTTTTTTTTTAAGTTACAAATATTAATTTACATTTACATTTACATTTACATTTTATCATACAACAATAGTATGACTCATCCATCATTAATTAATTAATTAATTGAATAATAATAATAATAATAATAAAAAATTTATTATGATTAACTATTTGTAACTACTTATTACTAATATTATTATTAACTATTGGTACAAATACACGAAAAAAATATTTTATTACTTTTTTTGTTAAAAATTTTATAATATAAATAATTAATAAAATATTCTCTATTTTATTTTTCCTTTTTTTTTTTTTTTTTTTTTAAAATTTAAAAATTAAATATATAAAAAAAAAAATTAAAAATATCATTTAAAAAATTATTGAAAATATTAAAATTTTCATCTTTTTAAACTGATTTTTAATAATTTTTTTTTATTCTTAATATATATTATAAGTATTAAAAATATATATATATAAATATATAAATATATAAATATATAATATATAATATATAAATAATAAACAAGTAATATAATAATTATTATTTGTATAAAATAATAAGCTGGTAATATAATAATTATTAAGTACCTAAAAAAAGGAAAAAAAAAAAAAAAGAAAATATGAAAAATTTAATATTATTTCTTTCAGGATTGGTATTAATAAATATACCAAAATGTTTATCAGAAAATTTTTACCCTGGTGGTATTGAAGATGAAAACTATTCTTGTTTTTCTATTGAATTAGGATATCCATGTTGTCAAACATCATGTGAGGTATACTACATTGATGAAGATGGTGATTGGGGAATAGAAGATAATCATTGGTGTGGTA